>JAVDPK010016715.1:0-11047 GCA_034780415.1 Cichlasoma orientale
TAGACGTCTTCCACGTCCTCGACTGACAGCGCTGCGAGACATATAGGTCTCCAAGAGCCCCATGAGTCGATGACATAACCGACCGGGTCAGTTCCACTAGGGCATGCGGGCTCCCCTTTCCCCGCTCTCATAGTGGAGAAAATGCGATCAGTGGTATTAAGGGTCCAGCTCGCAATATCCATAATTCTTGATTTTATTTGTTTTCGTTAGTGTGTAAGTGAGGCTCTTCAGCAGCAGCAGCAAGCAGGGAAGAATGGGCAGGGCGGGAGAGAGAGATAGATGTGACCGTCCCCGTCAAGGAGCAAGCAGGAAGTGGTTTGAAGACATGAGCAAGCACTTTGTGATGGTGGGAAGGGAAAACTCCCTTTTAACAGGAAGAAACCTCCAGCCAAACCGGGCTCAGGGCAGGACTGGTTGGGGGGCTGAGGGGAAAGAGCAGAGAGCAGAGGGAGCCAGGACAAAATACAGACTAAGGGAGAAAGGAGACAAAAATAAACATATAATCTTGTGAGGAATCAGAGGTGAGTGGAAAGGTCCCACAGCAGTGGGACCCTATAGCAGCATTAACTAAGGGATGTTTCAGGGTTACCTGATACAGCCATAACTATAAGCTTTTATCTAAACACAAAGCTTTAAGTCTAATCTGAAAAAAAGAGAGGACACTTGTCAACTGGGAGCTGGTTCCACAAAAGAGCGGCCTGATCACTGAAGGCTCTCCCATTCTACTTTTAAAAACTAGTAATCACAAGTAATCCTGCAGTCTGAGAGCAAAGTGCTCGAGAGGCCTTTAAGATAAGATTTTAAATTCAATTTTGGATTATTCAGGGTGCCAATGAAGAGAAAGGGGGAAATATGAACTCTCATCCCTATTATTACTCTCACTGCAGTGTTTTGGATGAACCTCAAATAGACCATTCCTCTGCAAATGATCAGTTAGTTGTTTGACAGCTACTCTTTCAATCATTTTTGAAACAAGAGGAAGGTTCGAGATTGGTCTATAATTAACTAAGAAAGCTGGTCAAGTTAGGGATTTTTAGTGGTTTAATTACAATCACCTTGAAAGCCTGTGGTACATATGAATAGAGATAAAGTGATCATTTAAAATTTTAGCATTAATTACTGGTAAGACTTCTTTGAACAATCAAAAGTTTACATCCACTCATCATGGGCATGAATGTCATGGTAATTTGGGGCTTTTAATGATTTCTTTGAACTGTTCATTTTCCAGGGTGGAATGATTGTACAGCATTGTTTAAAGAACAAGACAAGCTTATTTTGGATTTTCTCTAATTTACACAGGGTCAAAAGTATACATACACCTCCATTAATGTTTGGTTAAATATCATTTAGCAAGTCGCAACTTGACCAGATACTTTTGGTAGGCATCAGCAAGCTTCTGGTTGAATATTTGGCCAATGTTCAATGGCAGAATTGGTAGCTCATTTAAATTGGTTGGTTTCCTGGCATGGACCCAGATTTATTCGATAGTGGACAGAGACAGGAAAGTGGGGGGAAGACGCATAGTAAATGACCATAGGTCGGGAACCTGGGCTGCCTGCCCCACCACGTGGCATACACGGTCACCTGCTCATCCGCTGAGCCACCTCGGCACCCATGAACCTGGCTTTTAAGTGTAGTCCACAAACTTTCAATAGGGTTGAGTTCAGGGCTTTGTTGTAAACCATAATATACTGTACGTTTGCTCTGTTAGGGTGTAGACCACCCCTCCAGTAAAGCCCTCTGTGCTCCCAAAACAAGTTAAAGTTATCTATAAAAGTCAGCCCATAGTCACTACAGACTGATGACAGCCAGGTGTGCAAGCACAGCAGGCGACTGAAATGACCCACCCTGTGACCGAGAGTGGAAACTGGACCGGAGATGAAAGTGTGGCAGTTCAGAGACTCCAGAACCCTAAACAGATGGAGGAAGTCTTATTCAAGCTGTTGATATTGGATAGCTTTTGTTGTTGGGCTACAAATTGCTTCAACTTGGGAGTATCCTGTATAATAATGACCAAAAGAAAATACTACTATTACTATGAGTAGAAGTAGTAGAAATATTAGTATTAGTATTCAGTTTAAATATGTGTGTCTAAATTTCCTAAGGCAGCCAGGCCATCATCATTTGTTTGTACATGTATACATGATCAGAGGGACTTAAAGTACAAACAAATTCAGGTATGAAAATACTGATGAATCTCTGATTTGTGCATGAAATGTTTGCACACAGATTGCTGCATATGCACCATTTGTGAATGAGGCCCATTGTACTGTAGCCTTACCCAGATCTGTCAGTCTGCTGAACAGAGGAAAGAATAACATAACTCTTGCGGATTGATTCTCTTATGTTGCATATGTAATAATCAAACACACTGAGCCAAATTTAGAAGTCCCTCTGACCATGCATTTGAACAAATTAATGAAGTTCTGGCTGTCTTAGCGCTCAACTCGGGAGTGACATCACTCCAAGCTTTGTTATCCAACTTCCGAGGCAAACTGAACACATCATTAGAATGATTCTGATTCACCGACACACACACGTGGTGATAAGAACAAAAGAGGGCAGGGAACACGTTTCATGAATCGGGCAGTAATTTTGCATACGCACTGTTTTTTGCACGAGGTCAGAATGTTTTCATGCATATATTAGTGAATGAGGTCTGTTGTCTCTTTGATTTCAGATTTGACTTTCCATGTGGTATTTGGAGGCGGTGTTCTTGTACACATGCAGATCAGTTTTGTCAAGATAATTGAATACATCTCATTTGTGTCTGAGCTTTCTGAAAGAGCACAAACAGCAGCAGTAAATATCACTATCAATATGAATTAAAAAGGAGGTGACTCTTTTAAAGGCTGACATTTTGCAGGAACAATAAAAAAGGCACACTGGTGGAACTCTATCAAAGAGGAAGCACAGATACAAAAGGACTTGAAGAACAACACAACTTTGTACAACCACTGAGAACCACATATCAACCACATATTTGAGAAAAAATAGCCGATGCAGCTGTAGGGCTTTTCCAAAGTTTCACATTGTGAGAAACGTAGGGAAACCAGGAAAAGAGTCAATCAGAGTGGAAATGGTACACCAATAAAGAAAGTTTTACAATCGATCAACAACAAATACAATTTTAAAACTAAGCATTTGCTTTAAAATTCCTCTCTACAACTTCATAAATAAATTGTGCGTGTGTCCTCATTTGACTGTGTTCCTTTTAACTCAGCAGTGTTTTTTTCTTTTACATAAAATTATAATTCCTAATGTTAAAAGCAAGCAGGACAGTCAAAGCTGAAATTCTTGCATTACCTCCCCTTGCTGCTCCATCCACAAAAGGTTGTGTTGTCATTTTGTTTAAAGGTTATCTCTGAACTCTGCCAATGGGGAAAGGGGTTCAAATTTTATCCCCTAGCAACTATAGGTGAACTGAAATACCTCCAAATACCCTTTAAAAAATGAATTTTCCAAGACATTTCAGGACAATATTGTGGAACAGTTTCCTAGGAGATGGCAGACCTGAAATGCCAACAGGTTTTTTTTTGTTTTTTTTTATGCCAACAGGTTATTATGATATTTATTGTACCTTTTAAATGAATTTAAAGATGCTCCTGTGCCCTGCAAAGAACACGTTTTGTGTAACTGGAATTCAAAGGAAGCAGAGCATGTTTAAAGTGTTGTAACTTATAAAAAGTCATACTTTTTCTCTGAAATGATAAGTTAACTAGTAACAAATAGAAAAACGAGACATGTCCTGATTAAGCATGGCACCCAACAAATCATGAATAGAATTTTTTAGAACTCTGAAATGCTCAAAATGGTGCCATTAAAAAGCTAATTCAATGTTCTATTTCAATTTTATTCTATAGTGCCAATTCACAACAACAGCTGCCTCAAGGTGCTTTATATTGCAAGGTAAAAATACCTTTCAATATTAGAGAAAACCCCCAATAATCAGATGATCTGCTATGACCAAGCACTTGGCAAAAGTGGGATTGAAGGACTAATTTTTAACATAAAACTGGCAGAACTGGACCTGGTTCCATATAAAAGAAGCTGATAGCTGAACACTTTGACTCCCTATCTACTTTTATAAACTAGGAACCACAAGTAAGCCTGCAGCCTAGGACTGAAGTGATCTGTTGGGATAGTTTGGTACTATGAGGATTACTGACCTTGTATGTAAGGAGACATATTTTATATGCACTTCTGAGTGAACTGATTTGATCATGCTAAGCATTGTTTTTTATTCCTCTTAGAGTTTTGGTTGAAAAAACAAAAACTAAGTGACTAGTTAGTGAGAGTTTGAAGACAAGTTGGTATATTCCATGCAAACCATGGTCCACAGCAATCTGCTAGTCACCAGTGTGATCATAAGGAGGTTTGTTGGCACAGCAGGAGTGTCAAACTGGGGAGTAGAACAACAGTAATAAATTAAACTGCTGTTAAAACTACTTCTAGAAAAAGTGTGACTGAACTGGAACGTAGCAAACAGTGAGTCTGAGCCAGTAATTCCAGTTCAGCTTCATTCTCATAGATCACATGGATACAGTGATTCCAGTTAAAATCTAGTATTGTCTTCTGGAGTTCAATAGCTTACAAACCGAGCTAAGCAAAAACTGAAATATGAAGTATGAACAAGGTAAGAGTCAACACACACACGCACACACACACACACACACACACACACACACACTAAAAATATCTTTAAAAATAAATGTTAAAAGGAAGCCCTCCATTATCTTAAGTTTTAAACTTTACTGCCCGGTCCTGGAATCTGAGCTATTTACTGGTACAATGTCACACACTGAGTTGCACCCCCCCCCCCCCACACACACACACATTTATGAACACACAAGTTCATCAGTGCATAATTTTTGTTAATCTACATCCTGCTGTTTTAATCAGCACAGACAAAATCCACATTCAACAGCTAATTTTGTCTTTCTGTGTTTTATATTTCTCAAGTAGTGCAAGGTCATTACATCATTACAGCAGCAGTGTCCTGTGGGTTTACAGGAAGGCAAGAAGAGACTAAACAAACAAACAAAAAAATTCTTCCATTTGGACCATATTCAAACATTCTGTTTTGTCCTGGCCATCTTTTATTTTTTTTATAGCCTCCTGCACCTTTCTGCATTCCTTGCTAATATTTACTAGCTGACAATAGCACGTGGTGGAGGAATGTTTTAGAACAATTCTTTTTTTATCAAAAGTAGCAATAAAACACTATGAAAACTCCTCACTACACATAAAACATAAATGATCAAAAGTAAAAGTATGCAGCAGAAAAATGTTTCCCATCAGTGTTATATGGATTAATATTGCTGCTGCAGAAGATGTTTATGTTCTGATCTTTCTTTCTTTTTAAAAAACAAACAAACAAAAAAACCTGTCTTGCAGCTTTTGCAATCAGAATTATGATGTGAATGCACTGTTGTGCCAAACATCTTTGCTTTCCAAGATGAGCCCTTTAAATTCTCTATAGGCTCCTGTTGTTGGTTTTTTTCTTTTTCTTTTATTTATGTATTCGTGTTATTGTTCACATAAGTGCATATATATTATGGCAATGCCAGAGTTGACAGGTGGGGAAAAAGCAAAAACGGGGGAGAAAATAGGAAAAAAGATAGGAACAAGAGGACAGAGCACAAATAGAAAAACACAATTATTCATGACTGCTGCACTTGTTAAAAAAAGAAGAAGAAGAAAAAGGGGAAAAAAAACACAAACAGCACTTGAAAAAGAAAATACAGATACATACCAGTCAAAGGTTTGGACACACTCACGCAAACATATGAATGGGTAAGTGTGTCTGAACTTTTGACTCGTACTGTATACAGGAAAAAAACATGGCTACACAAACCAATGATCTTGTTGTGTTGTGCTGTGTGTGTTTGTTTGCGTGAGTAAGAGAGTGTGAATGCTTGTGTCTCCATTACGCATTAAAGACCCAAGGCAACACATTCCAATAACATCCACATGCCCACCCCAGCAGAAGGAAGATGGAGGTCCCAGGCGGAGCCCCCCCAGCTGAAGGGCAAGAGTCCTATAGAACCAGAGGCAAACGGGAGCCAACACCCCCAGAGGCCAGCTGTCCCAGTGGCGGGACACCCAGCAGAGCGGCCCCCCTCGCTGAAGAGGCACAAGCCGCCCCAAACCACAACCCCCAAGGGAGCCTGCCAACAACCACACCAGAACATCCGTGACACAAGCACCCAAAAACTGATCGGCAGTGCTCATCCACACCGCCGCCCCCAAACCCTCAATGTCTAAAATGCAAATAAAATTGAGGGGCATACAGTAGTGAAGAGATGAGTGGGGCCACTTCAGCAGCCTCACCTCATCAACCATTGGATAGCATGCCTGCCCCCAAAAGATCTGTGTGTATAGTAATGTATTGTGAGTCATAATGACTATAATGTAATTAAAAAGGAGAGGCAAGTGGCCACACAGCACAGCAAGCATAGCTATTTCTCTTAATGGGCTATATACCACAGGCCTTCAAGGTGGCAGTAATTAAACAATTACTTAAGAAGCCATCACTCGACCCAGCTGTCTTAGCTAATTATAGGCCAATCTCCAACCTTCCTTTTATGTCTATCTAATAGACTCCAATTTGTTCCTGTAAATGGGGACCCTTCTTCTTACTAAGATTAATTATGGAGTTTCACAGGGTTCTGTGCTAGGACCTGTTTTATTTACATTATACATGCTTCCCTTAGGCAGCATTATTAGAAGGCATAGCACGGTATTGAAATCCATGCAGATGGGGAGTTTGTGGATATGTACAGCTTGTCTAGCATGCTGGTCTCCCATCAGTTTCCTGTGAAAGACCAGAGGTTTGTCCACAGTGTGCATGTGCAAACAACCAGAAAAAGCTGCTGACCTCTCAACTTGACAAGCTTTTTTCGGTTTTAACACTTAATATGTTGCCTTTATTCTTTGTTTAAATTATTTGAGTGTAGCTTGTCTGCAACACATTTCTTTCAGTAAAATTCAGCACTGACAGTCTGACCACAGGGGACAAATGTTATAGTACACATCACTGTGGATGTGGAATATGTATGCTACTGGTAAGTCTGGGCTTGGAGACTGCTCTTTTGACTTTGGTATGTAGCTGTAGCCTCAACTCTCATAATTCACGTTGGGTTATCCCAAAGATTTGACAGAAATCTACATGATGCAGGTAGCAGGAGAATTTGATTAGCAGAGTATTGTCAGTGCAGTTTCAGTACATGGTGTACAGTATAGTTTAAATACACATGATGCTGGTCATTAATCCTGCTTGCTACCAGCTGACAATGATTCAAACCCATCCACTGGAAGACAAAGTTTGTGTAAAGGGCTAAAATACAAATTTAAATGAGGTAGTTATTTTTATTTTTAAAGAAAGATGATCATCCAAAGGGCTGAAAAATGCATATAAATTTCCTTTTCTCTGCCAAGAAGACAAAAGTGAAAACACTAAATCAATCACAGCCCGGCATTGAAAAGGGAAGAGATACTGGACAAGATCTGAAGAATGAGAGAATAACAAATGAGGAAGAGACTGAGTTGAGAAAGCGAGCGCATCAAGTCCCAGAAACATGATTATAATCAATGTACGTGCAATTACAGCGATATATTATCTTTGTTAATTACAGTGGAGCCTGTAGGCTCATTTTAATAAAACAAACAACACGCATAATTAAAGTGCTGTAATATCTCACAGAATATTACTGCATCAAAAAGATTTTGCTCATGTTTATGTACCTCAAAATTTTATATTCAAATGCAAAATTATGCAAACTTAAACATACAGTAAAAATGAAAATGGTGTAATTCAATATAGTTTGGCAGGCAAGACAATTGAAAATGTGAGAGAGAGAGAGGGACAGGCAGTGAATACAGAGATAAAGAGAGGCTAGAGCAAGAACTGAACAACAACAAAGAATGAGATGTTGAAAAAAGATGAGAGGGGATGAGAGAGGTAGCACCTTCTGCTACGCAGAGGAAAAGAAAATAAAGCACAGGAGATATAAAGTGAAAGGACTTAAAATGTCAACATTCATTTCGAGATGTATGTGATCATGTTGGCCTCTTCGTGTTTCCAGATTGGAGTCTAACATTTAACCTGCGTGGCAAAAAAGTAATTTAATTCCATGTGTACGCTCAGATTTTAGGTTCTTAATTTCTACAATTCTAAGAGATTGAAGGCAGTGAGAACTGAGCGGCCTGCACTGCCAGAAGGCAACATTACAAACACTGGTAACAGCTACAAGTACCTTGGAACCCCACGGGCAAATGGGACTGCAGATGCAAATTAGCTTTAACCTAACTCTGGTACAATGCATCAAATGGTAATATTTATGTTAATATTGTACATGGTCCCTTTTTAAATAAATTAAAGGAAAGTAAAGAGGCCACTAGGAAAGCAGCAACCACTAAATACCTGCAGAGAGTAAGGCAAGTCATGAGGAATCAGCTGTAAGGGAAGAACAAGACTGGGGCAGTCACCAGCTATACCCTGCCAGTAGTCAAATACTCTGCTGGGATAATAAGCTGGCCGAAGGAAGAGATAGAAGCCAATAACATCAAGACAAGAAAGCGCCTTACAATTAAAGCACCCTGAGACTGTACGCTACATCAGAAAGATGGCCACAACTGATCATGTGCTTAATAAATACCTCAGGCAGCAGAAACCCGAAAAAGAAGAAGAACACGAACTGTTACGGCATGCCAGGCCCCTGCAGGGCATGTACCACTGGAAGATAGAAGAAGTGACTGATTTCCAAAAATCCTACTAATGACTGGTCAAAGCTGGACTGAAAGACAGAACAAAGGCACTAATCATGGCAGCACGGGAACGAGCTCTAAGCACAAGATCGATAGAGGCTGGGGAAAACCACACCAGGCAAGACCCCAGGTGCAGGCTGTGCAGAGTCACCCATGAGACAATCCAGCACATAACAGCAAGATCCAAGATGCTAGCAGGCAGGGCATAACGCCATAGCCAAGTGGCTGACATAGCATACAGCAACATTGGTGCCGAGGATGGCCTGGAAGTCCCGAGGTCAAAATGGGATAGACCCACAAAGGTTGTTAAGAATGACCAAGCTAAGATCCTTTAGGACATCCAGATACAGACAGACAAACTGGTGATGGCTAATGAAATGGACATAACGCATAATCACCCATATGGTCTTGCAGTCATTCCAATTTACCCACTTCCATACATGCAAATAGATGTAAATTATGGCCCAAAACAATGGGGGAAATATTAAGGGAAATGATTTTAAAGTAAGTATGTGGAACAATTGTGAGACCTTGATCAGATGATCTGAGAAGTCAGCTGCAATGATAAGGTCTCAGTAGCTCTGATATAGACACAAGGACCTGTCTATGTACAGTAGAGCTTTATATGTTATGAACATATAGTACCATTATTCCTCCAAGCCGAGTAGCAGCTTTGCCCTCTTTCCCACATGCAACATGTCAGCACCTGCATGCTCTTTGATTCCTTCCCTACTGACCTGAAGAATCAGACAGCAATGGAGTGAGTCCCCTGCTGAGACATGGAGAGAGAGCAGCAAGCGCAAAGAGGAAGGAGAAATCGAAGTGGGAACAATGTAGTGAGAAAAAATGTTTGGGCTTTTTTGTGTAAGATGAGAGTAGAGTGTCTTGTAAAAGCAGGGTGAGCAACAAAGAGGCAGGTATTTGAGATAATGGAGGAACTGACATTCAAACTCAGTGGTTGTGAAAGTTAGATCAAGTGTCCCCCTGCTGTGGTTCAAAAAAGGATGAATCTAGTGGGGACAATAAATGGATGCATCTCACATACGAGTGGAAATTCAGCGATATTACTGACTGTGTGGTGTAGAATATCTATAACACACAACCAGTCCCAGCATTTGGCTTTGAGTCTTCTTTGAAAGAAAGCTTCTCTTTATTTTCTCAGAAAACAAATGAAAGCAGAGCATACAAGGACACAGATGGTCCAGCACTTTTAGAAAGAAAATCCCGCCTGCCTGCATGCTCAAGTGCATATTTATGGATAAAGCAAGAGAACAGAGTAAGGGAGCAAAAGAATAAGCATACTCTTCATTTCACAGTGAATAACTGCTGTGCCCGCTTGCAAGCATGTGCCCAGTGTTACATGGAAGTGCCCTCTTTTCACGACCTTACATTCACTAATCTTGAGAAACTGTAAAATCACGGCTGTAGTAACTCTGAAACTCTCTTTCAAGTATACACTAATTTAGCTTTTTTACTTTTCTGTCAGGTTCACACATTGAGATCTGAAACCTAATCAGCAATATTGTGAATCCTTATTGATATGAACGTTATGCTTGCTTCAATACAGAGGCAAGTCCTAGAAGAAATTTGAGCAATTTGAACGGTTTGCACACAACAGTAAAAATAACTCACCTTTATTTATTTAAGCTCAATTGAAGGTTACAAAAAAAAAAAAAAATTCTATCACTGACTGAATTCCTTTAACAATAAGCGAACAATCAGGGGGGTTGAGGGTGTTCAGCAGTAAAATGAAATCAATCACACACACAGCACCATGAACAGCCTTTTTGTTAATATTACATTTAAATCTATTGTAGAATCTACTGATCACAGAGGGTTGCAGGAGATTGTATATAAAAGACACAACCACTATGACATCACCATTTGAGTCCTGCATTCTGTATTTTTTATGCCTCGTTAGAAGTTTAGATTGTGAAGTGCTAAGTTATCAGCTGAAGCTAGCAAGCAAGATGCATTCGTAAACTGGGAGAAACACACACAAATATCACCTAGTGCGACTAATACTGCAAGTTTTGGACATTCATAGAAAGCCAAATTGTTGGTCAAATTAAGTAAAAAAAAAAAATTCTGCAAAAAGCACAAATATTGTGGAGATGTCTGGTTAAGTGACTCCAACTAGCACAGGTAAGGCATATGAGACAGTGGCTACAGATGCCTGTGTCAACACACCAGCCAATTAAAGCAGCTATGCACCTAACCTTAAAACATGACCAGGATCTAATTAGATGAGAGGAAGATTTCCCCTGTAGACTTGTTA
>JAVDPK010016716.1:0-16753 GCA_034780415.1 Cichlasoma orientale
CTCCACTCGGGTACAGCTGGAGCAACAAAGACTTCGTACCTTTTTAGGTCCATTCTTGTTCCTCTTTTTCTTAGTGTGCAGGCAGGGACTTGAACCTGCGCCACCCGCGCTGCAAAGCGGCATATATATGTGGTCGCCTGCTCCACCACTGAGCCACCCGGGCGCCGAAAGCCTCAAATTCCACTCACCTTCACAATACTGTGACAGAGGGCAAAATTTCAGATAACCCCGAAACCAGATGAAAACTTTTTTTTTTTTTTTTTTGCATGGCAAATTATTAAAGATATGTGAGAAAATGTTTGCTTGACACAAGACACAGCAAGACACAGCATTAAATTCATATTAATTGAATAATGTGACACAGCATGTACTGTGTAGTCCTGGAAAACTGAATCCAAACAACACATTATATATTTATCTCCTCGTCTTAGTATCATAACTGAGCAGAAAAGGAACAAACCAGTAATGTCACCACATCTGTTAAATGTGGTAATATATCAAAAGTGAAATCCATTAAAAGTGAAAAGAATGTTTTACAGTTGAGCTGATTGAGATGGAAAACAAAATTAGGTCTTGCACATTTTTTTCTGTGTAAAACTGTTAAAAGCATATGCAAATGCAACAATAGCTGCTGTCCCAAATGAACATGTTTAATAAATGACTTGATTAAATTACATTTTGACTTGCAATTGTCCTGAAGTGGCTGACATATGGTGCAAAAAAACATGTACATACCTTCAAGGTAAATAAAGATACTGAAAATCTCATCTTTGAAACAAAACTCTAAGTTACGATAGGAATGAAGACAGAGCAGTGCAACGATATCACATCCTTGTTTCCTTTTATGCTCCAACCAAGAAAAGAAATTGTCCATCCATCCTACAAACCCCATGTAGTTAGAAGCAATTTCCCAGTGTAATTGCTACACTTAACATATGCAGATGGAGACGTGAGGAAGAGTGAAAACAAAATTACAGGGTCTAAGTGCTATTATGTGGGAGTATAGGTGGCAAAGACTGCAATTACTTTCCCATTTGGAGAAAGGACATGTTCCTAACAGGAAAAAATGTGATCTCTGGGCACATTAATTGTAACTGTGAGTATTTGTTTGAGTATGCAAACTTTCTTTGTTGAAGTTCTGTTTTTGAGTGCATTTTGAGGGCAGTATCTTATTTCAAGAGACAACAAAAACTTTTGTAGATGTGGGCATGCAGCACATTTGTTCACGTCTTTGTTTCTTAACCATAAACTGCAATGGTATTGAATTCAGGTATTCATAGCTGTTGTAACACAGATGCCCTTTGTGGTTGTTTATGAAAAGTTTTTCTAAGGCAGCGGCACAGTTCATACAGTATCTAAGGATGGAAGCATAAGGTGGCGTCATTAGCATTAACCTCTGCTTTCATTTTAGATTTCAATCTGAAAGTTTTATGTAACATTTAATTTGGTTCATTTGAACAAAATATCCAAAGAGTTTTTTTTTTTGTTTTTTTTTGGTAATTTTGCCTCTGTACACCACTGTAGTTTAAAATCAAACAATTAGATGTGATTGACAACTGACTGACAAACCGTTTCATGACCAGGCGATGCCTCGTTATTCTGTGAAAAACTAACCAGATAAAGGATCTAGAGCTGATTTCAAGTACTGAACCTACATTTGGTATATTTTCACTGGAACTCTCAATATGAGGTCCAAAGAGTTTCTGATGGAAGTGAAAGAGGTGATCATTGGGCTGAAAAACCCAGATAAACCTATAAGAGATATGCAGCAGCAAAAACTTTGGGAGTGGCCAAATCAAAAAAAAAAAAAAAAGTGATACATTCTCAAAAAGAAGAAAAAACCTTTACAACATCCAACAAAGTCAAAAACACTCTTGAGTAGGTACGTATACATATGATTGTCAAAGTCTACAATAATACAACAAGGATGGGCAATATACAGTAGCCATAAAATTGTTTCCAAGCTTGGAAGTAACAGCATTTATAAGTGTAAGTAAACGAAGGACATTTTCCATCCTTGTTTTCCAAAGAGCTACTTTCATTGATGGCACACTTCCTAATTTCAAGCGTGAATCTTGTGAAACAAGGTGCCAGCAGCAGCAGCAGCACTATATAGCAATAGCAGTGACACAGCATGAGTCAAATGTAAGCACAAAAGTAGCCTAGGTAGTATTTTCCCTGGAAATTGCAGATGAAAGTATAAAATATCTGCTTAACTCTTTACTCTCTAGAAGCTGCACAATATTGTCACACAATAAAACTGAAAAATATTTTCCACCTGGGATGAGCTTTTGGATCAGCTGCTTTTCCAGCATGTAACCACATCAGTGATTTTCATCCGCCGCTCCTCCCGTCATTTGGAGTGCAACTAGCAAGTTCTCCAGCGATGCTCAGTGGAGTCATTTGTTTACATTTGGGTTGCACAACACCAGCTATTAGTATCTCCTTCTTTGTAGCCTGTTGTAATTGGTAGTGTGTTTTCCTTGCGTTGTAACACATGTTGTTGCTGCCACCTTTAGCAGGAACAATTTTGTCCATATTTTGCAAAGCAATGTGTTGCAAAAGCATCCCAAGAGTTTCTCAAGGCAAAGAAATGAGATCATCTAAAATTTCCAAGTCAGTCACCTGATCTCAACCTAATAGAACATACCTTTCAGTTACTGAAGACAAAACTGAAAGCAGAGAGACCCACAAATAATCAACAAACAACTCAAGGCAGCTGCAGTAAAGGCCATAGTAGAGCATCTCAAGGGAGGAAACACAGAACTAGTGATGTCCATGGATTACAGACTTCAGGCAGCTATTGGCTGCAAAGGATTTTCATCAAAGTAAAATAGTCCTTATATTTAAAATGATGTTAGTTTGTTCAATTATTTTTTTAAAGCTGCATTTCAGTCATATCTTGATTGCTGGACTTAAAATCCACTGTGTGTACAGAGGCAAAATTCCAAAAAATGTGTCAATCTACAAAAACCTTTGCACCTAACTGTATACTTAAAGCCTACAATGAGCTAAAAGACAGAATAGGTTTTATGCAAGACTGTAACAGTATTTAAACCCTTTTGTTCACTCATTTCACCAGAATGTATTTTTGTAAATTTTTCTATTATAATTTTGACACAAAGCTCTTGCAAAACAAGACAGAGTGATCAGAAAAGCAGCTTCAAATGCTGCTGACAATGTATGCAATAGCTTAGGATCAGTGGTGTTTAGGGCAAACTCTGCCATTTGATGCTGGGAAAGTAGTGTGGGTATATTTAGATTGAAGCTGACAAAAGCTCAAAGCAGTGACAATGAAAAGTAAAGTGGTAAGCCATTAAAGCAAAAACAAACACCTAAAAGCCACTCTAATGCTCCACAGAGCTGAAACAGCTGACTACAGGATGATAAATGTCTTACTGCTACTGTGAGTGACCCATTTCACATTTCACTTGCCAATATATTTGCCAATATAACATTTCTATTAGAACAGCTTTAAAGTAAAATCAAGTCGAAATTTCTGACTTGAACTCGACTTAGATTTAGAAATACCTTGTGTTGATACTGAAGTCAAATATTGTGATTTTCATAGTGTCAACATTAATCAGCACTGTGTGCCAGAAAGAAAAGAGATCAATCACGCTCATTCACTTCCATTGTCAGTGAAAGTTTTAGTCCTATTCCTCTCCTGTTTGTAGGCCTTCAAAAAATGGTTTTGACTTCAAAAAATAACTGCACAAACTGGTAATGATGTGCTGATATAACCTTGAAAATGTTCAGCTTGATCTTCGTAATTATGTGAAAGAAAGAACACTTGGACCAGGCTTCCTGATCCTGAACCACGAGGGGCTCACGAACACCCGTGAAATCTTAAAACCATTTCAGGAAACTGCAGCCACTGACGAGCTGTAGCATATGACCGATCCCACGCCGTGTAAAATGGCAGTCACACCGCTGGATATCCATACTGAGCCTGAAAACTGAATGAATGACGTCGGAAGAGCCAAGGTTACTATGGAAACGATAGGAGCAGCTCATATAAGGGCAAAAAAACAGCTAAATGCAAATAATATACAAGAATATGGGCCAGTATAGGTCCTGCATGAAGCTAATATGATATGTAGCAACCTAACCACGTGACAGTGCAGCAAATACACGGCAATATTTCACGAAGGCCTACTCCGGAGGATGAGATTTTCCTCACTTCCTGGAGGACCAATAAGCTAGCGCGCAGCAGCACCAAGCTTCAGACACATCCTAAAAACAAGTCACTCTCGACGGGTGGAGAAGCAGAGAAAAGAAACATATTGAATCACTTACGAGAGGAGGGTTTCTTTTATTTGCCGTGTCTGGCACTGTCCATGACATCAGCTGTTTCCCGGCTGTGTTGGGATCGTACGGAGAATGCGGGAGCGCGCAGGTAGCAATCACATCAACAGCACCAGCGCGTGCTGCGGAGGCGCGCAGCCGTTTCCGTGGTAACAGTTTAAGCTTGCCATGCTGCTCTGTCACACCATACAAGTATATTGATTTGCACTGATAGAATAGAATAGACTTTTATTGTCATCATACGTACAGTATGCTAATCACTTGATGTGCAGTTATTTTCGCAGGCTTCATAATAATAACAATAATAATAATTATTATTATTATTATTATGTCAACAAAGAGCAGTGTAGAATTCCAGTGAGATGAACCTTATTTCAGTTGCTGTGCCAAAATGACTGTTGCTCATGGACAGAGTGCAAAATGTAAAGACAGTTGTCTGAAAATAGGTCTATGTGTAATTACTTCAGTTTATTGATCCAAATTGCCACATTTCAGTAATTCAATTTTGGGTCAAGAGACCAGTCATTTACAGTTAATCATATATGTTTAGTTATTACTTGCAGAAGGCCTGTGCTAGTTGAAGAAACTCTGAATGCTGTGAGCAGTATAATTAACACATAATAAATGTATAATTAAGACATTTAAACAGTATATCTTCGCAGATAGAGTGCTTGAAAGAATACAACCACTGGAGATGTGCTAAATCACAACAGTGAGCATCTACAGCCATCTGTAAAACATGGTGGAGGCTCTGTCATGATTTGGGGCTGCATTTCAGCCAGTGGTTTTGGGGTTCTTGTCAAAATTGATGGAATAAGTTGTTCATCCACTGTACAGTACTATCTGAAAAGGAGACGATTGACTTCATTTTTCAGCATGGCAATGGTCCCAAACACACTGCCAATGCAGTGAAAGCGTACCTTGACAGAAAACACACAATGGAACACTATGAGTCATAGATTGGCGTCCCCAGAGTCCGGACTTCAACATTACTGAAGCTCTGTGGGATCATCTTGACAGAGAACAGAACAAAAGGCAGCCAACATCCAAAGACCTAATTCTCTTTTTCTGAGCAAAATATAAAGAAATGAGGGATGGCTCAAGACTTTTGAACTGCACTGTAAGCACCTCCACGTTATGCTACTGATTCCACTGTTCTGTTATTCTGTATGCAACATTTGCACTTCACACCACCACACCATTTATTTTAAAGCTTTATTTCCCTATTATTTTGGAGGTTTTGCATTATTGCATTATTATAGATAAAGTTACCTTGCAGTATGTAAGTAATTAAAATTTGCCGCAACAGTTACCACATTAAAGTGATTTACACATCAATGAATCAATAATTATGATCCAACAACAGAATTTTTATGATTATGAATTCTACATCATGAATATTTTACTCTAATATTTTAAATAATTTAATATTTTGCTTATACAACTTGTGCACTATTAAGTTACTTAAGAATGAATCTAATTTTGTATTTATTTTTTTCCACTTTGCAAAACAATTATGCAACATAAGATTTTGTTTAAAATCTTCATTCTTTGGTTTATCTGGGCCCAGGGACCAGACGTGTGAGTCAGAGTGCAATGACTTGACAGTTCTGTCTCATATCAGGCTACTTTGTGTCTTTTTTTGGGAGGGAAATATCCTGTTTTTATTTGCATGTGCCATCTGTTCACATCAATAATAAATTCATTATTGTAATTAGCCCCTGAATTTTAAGACTTAGATGCATTTGAGAACCATTCTGCTCATGTTCTGGGATCACATGCAGGAATCACATTGCTGACACAGACTGGAAACAAGGACTGGCATCATTACCTACAGTTACGTTAGCAAACTAGCAACACAGGCTCACAGCTAGTTGGTTTTGAGACATCAAAAAGTTTTAATATTGGACCTTCTGCTCCTTTTCCCTTCCAGTTCTTCCAACCTCATCTGTGAACATGATGCCAGAGGAGACGCTGTGCAGCTATTAATTGAGAGCACAACATTGTATGTGTGTGTGTGCATGCGTGTGGATAAAGACATTTACCACAAAAGACTCAGTGGTTTTGTGAACTAATAATTTAAATTCATAATGTGGGAATAAAAGAGGGGCATTCATCTTCAAGTAATGTTCTAGCAGTTTCTCTAAATAATTCCCCGGCTCCTTCTATGACAAATGCATGTGTTCTAAATATTGGTGGGGTGGGTGGGGCTTGCCTCCTTTTATTTTGGATCTTATTTATTATTAAAACATCAAAAGAAAAGTTAGAAATAAAAATACTGCAAAGTAGAGAGATCATCTGGAAAAGGAAGGCGGAAAAATTGAAGAAAAAAAAATTAGAGAAGCCGTCTGCTTCTAATTACTTCTCAAACTGGTGACTTAGCTTTTCATTTTGGCAGGTTTCCCCACTCTAGCTCCTGCCCAGGACTGTGTCTGAGAGTCAAGACTAATCAAAGGCACTTGTATGTAGAGGACCGTTGGCCTCTGAAGGAACTGAGCCAGTTCAGGCCAGCCTGCTGCGCTTTCTCTCCTTTACTCCTTTTCTTTCCCCTCTCGCTCTCTCTTCCCGTCCTGTCTGTTTCAGGAGTGAAGGATTGGGACATTCCTTCAAGCTACTTTACTTCAACTTTCTGTGGGATTTAAACATGCACACTGAGGTTTTGGTACAGTCCATGTTAGTGCCGTTGTTTCTGATCCTTCTCTCTTTCATTGAGGACACTTTGTTGCAGTCGGTGAGGTGAGTCTCCACAGAGTTTTTTTTTCTTTCCTTGTTTATTTTAGGATAGTTTGGAGAGCAAGAAGGAAAAGGGAGGTACAGAGTTTTGCTGACAAAGGCAACACTTAGAGAGTGCAACGTGGGAAAGTTTAGGAAAGTTTATTCATATAGTTTACACTTGCTTCCCGTGCCGTTTCTTTATGCTGCTTTACTTGCTATCATAATTCTGCATTCCAAGTCGTATAAGCATGCGTCTCGGTTTCTGTTATCTAATATTGCATGCAAACTCACAACTCTGCTTACATTCTTTTGTGATTGCGTTTATGGTGGGAAAAAAAGCACTTCAAAAGAATTTCCTATTTAGCACAGAACAAAATCAAAATGAAGAGGAAAACCCAAAAGTGTTTAACAAAACTATCAAAGCATTTTTTTTTCTGAAAAATAAAATAAGGAATATACTTAATTGTATATTCCTTATTTCTAATTTAAGGTTTAAAAATGTGAAAAAAAGAGACATGAAGTCAGTCAATCACTGAAACTGGCAAGAAAAATGAATATAAAAGCACAATTTCTGTTTAGCTTGCTCTTCCAAAATCGAGCCCTGGCTAGCAGAACTGTAAATATTTAACTATGACTTAAAGTTGTGGGTGTTTACTCTTTAGCAGGTGCACCATGCCTATGCAGTGATTGCATTGCATATGTACTGTACATATTTATTGAACAGCTGCAGCTAACCCACACATGCTTTACGGAAAGCAACAGCTACTGGGAATCCAGGTAATTGCAGTATTTTCTTCCATTTTTTCCAAAGTACATTCAAATAATTTGTGCTTTATTTGTTATCATAATGACCCAGCAATGTAAAAAAAAAAAGTGTAAAAACACTGAATAACAAAGGCATGCCTCATAACCTCAATTATGTAAGCACAGACAACGAGTGCTATGAAATATCGATATAATGCTCTGCCCAAACAACATCCTTAGAGCACATGGATTACGGTTGTAGAGCTACACCTGTACTCATAAACCTATATCAGCCTTATTTTTTAATCCACACTTCTCCCTCTAAAAGGCCTTTAAGAGGAGCCCCTGGGGAAGCCAACAGGTTATTTTTGAATAAGGGGCAGTAATTGTAAGTCACATGATGCACTTGGGGCTCAGAGACTTTTTCCCATACACAATGATACAAAAAAAAAAGTTTCCTAATATGACTCAAATGTAATAAAACTAAGCCACAGGACTAAAAATACGCCTTTAAAGATAATAAAATGAACACATGGTCTGGATACAAAAATCACTGTGATTTGGAAGACTGGCTGTATGATTGGAATACATCTACGGTGCTTCCAAAGGGATAAAGTGTGTGTATTTTCTTTACCAAAACCATGAGCTTTGCTGGAACTGAGATGTTATTTTAGCTTGGACCTGATTTAGTTCCTCTCAGTCAGAGCAACAAGTCAAGCTGGATAAAGAAGGTGGGAATGGGGACACATTTAGGCATGATAGTGATATATTTAATTTATAAGTTGAACTATTGCACGCTGACTTGTTATCACAAGTCTAGGTGTTATAATATCATGTTCATTTTCTGAAGCCTTATTTGAAATGAGGTCCCAATCACTTTTGGAGGGAGTTTTCATGACCTTTGTTGTATTTTTTGTTGCATTGACATATAAGTCAACTAAGCATGAAGCTCAATATTTACATATAATGTGCCTGTCTGTGTGGCCTATTCATAATATAGTGTAAACTGTCAAGGCTGTTTTCACCCAATGCATACTGGAATGGAAGCATTATTGAAGAAGCACTAGTTATACTTACAAACTAAAACGTCCTAGTTAATTTTACATAGAGGGCAGTGAACTCACTGAACTCAGTGGCACTTTATTGCCAGTCTAAAGGTATAATTATTCTTAAATATTCAGTTTTTCACCCTAGAACAGCAGCTAGAACCATGCTTTCAAGATAAAGATTTTGTCATGGTTCTGAGTTTTAAAGCCAGGGTTTTGAGGTGAAAGTTTTAGATGAAAGTTGCCACTGCTAAATTGTACTTGTGAAACCAGCTCTGTCCATGTCAGGATTATATTGTGTGCAAGATGCAAGATTTTTTGATTGTGGACAGCAAAGCAGTGTGATGTAAATAAGCCAAATTGATGGTTGCTTAATCCAGGAAAGAAAATTATCAGTCCTGTTCCATATTACTGTGGTATATTGAATGTTATCTTATATGCAAATATCATCCATTCTACCAAAATATAACAGCTGTTATTTTTAGCAGGCAAAAAAATCTGGTTACATTGGCACTTTTTCTGAATAACTTTAGCTTTAAGTTGCATAAAACATTGATGCTGTCGTGTGTTTTTCCTCTCACACACATCCAGTCCTATTTTATAGTAAAGCAAGGATGATGATCTGGAATAACATCTGTTCACCAACTGTTCAAAAACGTGTTATTTCACTCAGCTGTTTGTTTTTTTGACTGTGCTTAAATTTTCCTGTTCTGACTCCATGGCCCCATTAAAAAAAAGAAAGAAAGAAAAAAAAAAGCTGCAGTACATGAAAACATAACCTCTGATAAGTTCCAGAAGTGTTAACCATGTTTTGGCAGGTTCAAGCTTTTGTGTTCATTTCCAGGTTATGTAATATTGCTCTTGTTATAAGAAACAAAGGTCAACGTGGCAAAGTTTCCATAATCTTTTTCACATGCGTCTTTCTTTTTCCCCTCTATTGATGACTCATGTGAAAACTCTCTGTCCCTAGCGCTCTGTCTTTGTCTCTCTCTCTCTTTCTCTCTGTCTTTCTCAATGTCTGTACTGATCGGAGCAGTACAGGCGTAGAGTTGGATTTTGAATTTGATTTCAGCATTAAGTCTTATAAACATTTTTAGTGCTTTCTTCCAAAAGTACATGCCCGAAATACCTCACACCTAGGAGGTGTCCAGAAAGCATCCTAGTCAGATGCCCAAACCACCTCATCTGGCTCCTTTTGATGTTGAGGAGTACTGGGTCTACTCTGAGCCCCTCCCAAATGACCAAGCTCCTCACCCTATTTCTGAGGGCGAGCCCAGCCACCCTTCAGAAGAAGCTCATTTCCGTCACTTGTATCCGCGATCTCATTCTTTCGGTCATTACTCATAGCTTGTGGGAGAGACTAGGACTGTTGATCAATCGGTAAATCAACAGCTTTGCTTTCACAGTTAGTTCTCTCTTTGCCACAACAGACTGATACAATGTCCGCATCACTGCAGACGCTGCAATAATCTGTCTGTGTCTCCACTGTGACCTCATTTGTGAAAAAGATCCTGAGATATTTAAACTCCTCACTTATAGTGGCAAATCATCCCTGACCCAGAGTGAGCATGCCACCCTTTTCCGGCTGAGGGCCGTGGTCTAAGACTTGGAGGTGCTGATTCTGATTCCCAGCCACTTCACACTGAGCTGCAAACCAGTCTACTGCACACTGGAGGTCACCACAAGAAGAACCACATCATCTGCGAAAAGCAAAGATGTCATCTTGAGGCCACCAAAGTGGAAACTTTGGCATGAATCCCCCCTGTCATACCCCTCCAGGTCACATGGGAGTGTTGAAGTTTAAGCCCCGAAGTCCGCATGATGGTGCAAGGGGTGGGGCCCCGACAATTCTATTTCTCGATTTCCACTTCAGGTTTTTTTTCTGAATCGCTACCCCCTCATTCAGGAACAGTTTGCCTTGACAGACCGTACCTGATGACATAGTTCCTGGGATCATGCGGGTGTGCAAACCCCTTCACCATGATAAAGTGGTGATCTATGAAGGGGTTCATAGGGACATCGCCATTAAAAATAAAAGAAATCCACTAGGTGTTCAGTTCCGTGTATAAAGCAAATAAAGCATTTGGCATGCTCTGGCCATAGCTGAGAAATTTTAGTGAGAAATGAAGAGGCTGTAGCGAGGAAATTATGGCAAATTGAGAGACAGCTGCTCATTCTTTGTTTTAAGGTGTGACAAATTTGCTGTTAGATGTGCACAAGTGTTAAACTGTGACAGCTGTGTAATGTAAGAAAAACCTGGACTTCCAACAAGGCTTTTCTGTTAGGAGAAGCAGTGTTTTCTGTGGAACAGAAGAACTTTCGGCTTTATAACTTTGCAGAAGAAATTATAACACATAAAGGGACATATAATTAACACATGAACTCTTCAATGTAGTGATACTTAAGCACAGTAAACTTTCTAGAACTGAGAACTGAAACAACCAATTGATGCAAATTCCTCTTCAATTTTGTAATTTATTCATATTTTTTCTTGCTTTGTCAAACACGTAGGGTGGACAGTGGTAGTGACATGTGCAGAGGAGGGATAGGAAGACCTCAGAGGGGATTCACGGATGAAGTGAAGGCGGACATGCTAGGGACAGGGTGAGATGGAGGTAGATCTGCTGTGGCAACCTCTAAAGGGAGCAGTCAAAAGAAGAAGAAGCTGAAATCTTTAACAGCACAGACCTTACATTAGCACTGAACTGACTGCATCTTAATTAAAGCATAATGACTCATTCATTTAAATTTGTCCTTATCAAATAGCCGTCATTCAACAGGACTAACTCTAACAGCAGACAAAATGATTACTCAAACACCTCTGGCAAGAACTACCAGACACTAATGTGGACTAAGGCAGAGAGCCAAATATATCTGCAATCAGATCAATTGGTAACTTTGTGACTCTGGCAGACTTTATCATATGTGTGTCATTCTCACCCTGTTTCAAGGGAGTAGCTAAAGTGGAGAGGTGTAAGCATTCTTTCACTCTGCACCGAGCCCTTGTGCCCCCTATCAGAGTCAGAGAATATCCCACCCAAGGAGTTTTTATGTCAGCAGCACATATGGTATCAGTTTAGCAAGTACTCTTCCAAATCACACACCTTTAGACAAAGTTTCTCTGTCAGTATCACATAAGCTCACTACTGCACGTGTCTTCCAGTACAGCCTACCACAGGAAACTGTACAAGTGAATCGTGATAATTAGTTAAGTCCTACAAACAAAACAATCACATCAGTTATTTGCCTACCATTTGAAGCTGTTTTTCTTTGTTTTTTTTTTTATTGGTTGGGTTTAATCACAAAACTTGGTTAGAGTTGAATAAAAATAATGAAGTGAAAAAAACAACACTCTTTTACAACGTAAATCTGCACTCACTCACCACTTCAGTAGATACACCTATTCAGTGACTCTGATCACAATCACAATCAAATGGAAGCTATACAGTGCATTTAGGCAAGTAGACATGGTCAAGACCACCTGCTGAAGTTCAAACTGAGCGTCAGAATGGGGAAGAAAAGTGATTTTGAGCGTGGGATGGTTGTTGGTGCCAGACAGGCTGGTCGGAGTATTTCAAAACCTGCTGATCTGCTGGAATTTTCCTGCAACCGTCTCTACGGTTTATGGAGAATTGACAGAAAAAGAGAAAATATCCAGTGGGCTGCAGTTCACTGGGTGAAAATGTCTTGCTGATGTCAGAGGTCAGATGAGAATTTGAGCTGATAGGAAGGCAACAGTAACTCAAATAACCACTTGTTATAACCAAGATATACAGAAGAGCATCTCTGAATGGATCATTGAAGCAGAGCAGATTGGCTACAGCAGCAGAAGACCACACTGGGTGCCAGTCCTGTCAGCTAAGAACAGAAAACAGAGGTCACTGTTCGCATGGGCTCAGCACAACTGACAATATGAGATTGAAAAAATGTTGCCTGGTCTGATGAATCTCAATTTCTGCTGTGACATTTAGATGGTAGGATGAGAATTTGGTGTAAACAACATGAAAGCATGAATCCATCCTGCTTTCTATCAACAGTTCAGGTTGCTGGTGGTGTGATGGTGTGGGAGATATTTTCTTGGCACACTTTGGGCCCCTTAGTACCAAATAAATGCTACAGCCTATCTGAACATTGGTGCTGACCATGCCAATCCCTTTATGACCACAGTGTACCCATCTTCTGATGGCTGCTTCTAGCAGGATATTGCACAAAGTCATAAAAATCATCTCAAACTGGTTTCTTTAACACTACATTGAGTTCACTGTATTCAGATGGGCTCCACAGTCATCAGATCTCAATCCAACAGAGCACCTTTGGGATGTGGTGAAATGGGAGATTTGCAACATGACTGTGCTGCTGAGAAATCTGCAGCAACTGTGTGATGCTACCATGTCAATATAGCCTAAAATCTCTGAGGAATGTTTCCTGCAACTTGTTCAGGAGGTTAAAGGGGGTCCAAAGCAGTCTTAGCAAGGTGTACCTAACAGTTATTAGGTTCAATACAATATTTCTGTTGATTTCCCAAAGAAAGAGAAAAAACAAAACAAGGGCCCACAGTGGAATTCAGTCCTTACAGTCCATTAAATTGTTCATCAGTATTTTTTTCGAGTACATAGTTTGATGTGTTCTCACTTAGATATTCTGAGCTTTGCCGGGCAGTGTGCCTGTGTTGTGAGTCACCTAATGATTCCAGCGTGGGCTGCAGGAGGAAAAAGCCACTTAAGTCTGTTCAAGTCTCCTAGTAAAAGTCAGTTTTGATTGGGGCCCATTAAGGCTCCCGGGACTTCATGCTGTAGGAACAAGTGTTTTTCTCCTTTGCTGTGATCCTGCCTGTATTGGCTCTTCAAAAATTCTTTCACAAAGGCATTATGAAGTTGGCAATATTTACAATGAGTGATCAGGTGGGGCATTGCAAAAAGATGAAAGCAGCAGTTCCTTGTCCTGAGGACGGCACATAATGAGTTATTACCTGAGACAGGTGTCTCCTAGAATTTTTCCGCTAAACACAAGCTGACGTGCTGTCGTTTCATGCTCCACCGCCCACAGGGAGCGGAACGCAAGGAGGAATAATTACTTGCTGAAATCACTATCATGTTATGGAGGACACAATATAAACAAAGGAAGTGGGGAGATGCCATTTGGAGAAAAAGAATGCATGTAATAAACAGGAAATCTCGGGCAGTTTTTAGATTTGTAGAATAAATTGTATGCCTTAAATTACAGTTTTGCCAATAATTGAAACTTCATGGAAATCTCAGAATTGCCTCAAAATTGTCTAAAGTATAAAAGATTTGATTTCTATTAATGGATCTTGAAATACTCTTAATATTAGACTTTATCATTACGCATGAACAAGTTAAATCCTAAATCTGAAATTAGCCTGCTGCATGAGTCACCGTCCTGTCCTCATCAGCAGTTAATTGTGGCAGCGCTAAATCACCTGTTATCACTGCCACTGATGCTGGAAGGGGTGCACCCACTCTTTTCAGGCCTCATTGGACGTATCCGTGCACTGGTCAGGACCTGATTGGCTGAATGTGTATGCCTGTCTGTGGCGCGTAGGAAGGACTCTGACACCCTCATACCACAGAGAATTACTGCTCAGGAAGCACTAGAAAAGATAAACTGTCGACAGACAGGCACCTTCCCACCCACATAAATTTTGGCCTACCAGACAAAGAGGGACGTTTTATATGTCAGAGTGATTGTCACGGGGGAGATTAACGGGGGCTAGTGGGTGGCATTAACTTTGTAATAGTCTACAGAATTAAGCTGGAAGGTATTTAATCTAATTCTGTCTTATAACTATTGTGTTCCAGTTCCCATATGCAAAACGTACACGATAAATCCAAAAAGACATGTCCACAATTATAAGATTTTTAGATTTCTTCATGCATGTGTGCCAAATATGCACAAATTAGTGAAATGGCAATGGAGTAGAATTTTTTTAATGCAACAATGACTCATGAATCACTAATAAGTGGAGATAACACTGTATAATAACTATCACTAATGAATTGTGATTTTGAATTGTAACCACCGAGTTACTGTGGACGAATCAAAATGTTTTTACTAATTGGTTAATGTTTGATTTGTTGAGCATTATTTGAATTGATACCGTAAAACTGCAAAAGAACACTGCGTGGTGCATCGATAAACATTATTCAGATGGCCATTATAAAATTGTAATTGATGCTTATAATGCTTATTTTAATGAGCGTATAAGTAGGCAGGTGTGATGGCATACATCACTGGACTGTGAGCCTGGAGACAGCAGTTTGTGTTCTGTTTCCATCCACATGTAGTTTTATTTTCACTGGTTTAGGTACCAAAACCAATTTGTTACTTTTGGATAAAGATCATTGTTTGGACTAAAACATGCTGACTTGGGGAATGAAAGTCACTGCATTATTGCTGCCATGCATGGAAATCTTTATCACACAACATATCTTTTCAGGTGTAATACCATTCATAAAACTATAGATAATTCACAAAATAATTATTTATATACAAAATATGCAAAATTTATCACATTGGACAATATTTGTAAGCATCATGGATTAAAATGATGAAGTGTTAACCAGATAAAAAGCAAAAAAGTAAATTTACTCACAGCTTTACAAGATTTTATTGACTAATATAGGGGGAAATTGTGATTCATGAAGCTTTATGCCTCTTTGTATTTGCACACCAATGAATGTCATAATGTCACAGTATAAATATTATAGTCCAAATTTGTTACAGTTATATAAAAGTTTGTCTTTCCTTGAAATTCTACTGTCTCTGTGGTTCTCTGTGATGTGCACGTTACATATTTTTCTCTTCCTCCAACCTGTTGCCAAGTGTCCCCTGAGATGTATCGATAATGTGGAGAGACAGGGGACTTGCACGTTGCTAATGACTGATGGATAGCCCTTGAAAAGGACACCACATTTACATGATGAACGATTCAGGCGAATGATTGAGTGTGACATACAAGGCCCCTTGCTGCTAAATGCAATGAGAGCAACATTTATAATAACTTGTCAACAGCCCTCATTTGCATCATGTGTTTCCTCCTGTTTTTCATATTGCTCACTGTGACCATCAGAATGATGAGAAATAGTGACACCAGACTGCCTGCATAGGTCCTTTAAACACTGAACAATGTTCCGGCAGTGTCACTGATACACGAACCAGCGTACTGTATGACAGTGGAATTTATTTTATAATAGTATACCTAAGTTATAGGTATATAACACAAACAAAACAGAAATATTGGTCACGTACATGATTTTAGCAGTGATAAAGAGCATACGGTACATTGTGTTTCCCTTTAGACCGTGGCTACTGTGACTGTGGGGTGTGTGAGTGTGATGAAGGTTGGCTCGGAGATGCCTGCCAGTTTCAGGAAGACTGTAACCTGTCGGGCAAGAAGAGCAGAGAGCTTTGCAAAAACCAACAGGGGGTGATCTGCTCCAACAGAGGTATGGCTGTCGCACAAACACACATGCATACACACAGTGAGTCGGTTATGCACAGCACAACACATATTTTGCAACATACACTCAAACATTGCACCCTTACATATTAACACACCGACAGCTTATTTTAGAACAATTTGGCATGTTCTCCTAATATTTTCTCAGCACAAACTAATGGCTTATAGTCTAGTAACAGGCCATTAGTAGAGAGACTGAGTTGGGTTTTTTTTTAATAATAAACACTTTTTCTCTAATAAGCCAGCAGTCTGCAGTTAGATTATATGTATTTTTCTGTGTTAACAAGTTACTACTGGCCAAAACATAAAAAACCCAACCATAATAAAATCATTAATTACAACCTACACACTGCTTCAGAATTTTCTTTCAGGCAGATCACTTTGCTCCCACACACACACACACACACACACACACACACACACACACACACACACACACACACACACACACACACACACA
>JAVDPK010016717.1:0-16752 GCA_034780415.1 Cichlasoma orientale
ACTGTGTGTGTGTGTGTGTGTGTGTGTGTGTGTGTGTGTGTGTGTGTGTGTGTGTGTGTGTGTGTGTGCGCACGTGTCCAACCTGGACGCTCTCTGGACTGGCCTGACTTGGACAGCCGAATAATTCCCGTCTCAGCAGGTTTCCATCATACTCCAAGAAGGTCAGGTAGAGGTTCCTGAAAAACTCCACGTGTTTGTTCTTCACACGAAGCTTCTTAGGAGAGTTCCAGTGGATCACCTGAAACCACAACAAGTTTCTGCTAATCAACAGAACTGACAGCAGTGTGCAGGGTCAAATGTTAATATTTAATTTCAACAAATTACAACTTTCTGTAATTTGAAGACGAGTGAGAAAATAACTGAAAGAAAATAACTGATTATGAAATGAAATGCAAACATTACACTGAACTCTGTGAATCTGGGGGCAGAAGTATCGGCTCAGCGACAGAATTACAGATTTGTGAATGCTGGCATACCTTGAGGTCGGACACCTCGGTGTAGCACTGCTCAGAGCGTGTGTGATCAGACAGCTGAACGTTCCAGAAGCAGGGGAGCTGGTGCACCAGGACCGGGTTCTGCTTTATGAAGGCGTTGAATATGTCCTGCACACAAACAAACACACAGCTTTAACAACACTGACAGCATCCATCCTTTTACTACTAGTGTTTATTTGCCTGTGTGTGGAAGATGAGCTGCTGATGAAGTAAACAGGACCACATTTGTGAAAGCGCGAGTCGTTGTGGCATCAAGGTCTCATTCTGCAGCTCTGCTCTCAAAGGCATCAGAAAAAGAGGCACATGGAGTCTTTCAAAATCCAATAAAGCTCAACAAACACAAAGCAACCGGTGGACATGAGACTGTAAAATGACTAAAAGCAATTAAGTGCCAGGATGCTGCACAATTGAAGAAAAGTCATAATTTCATACAACCCTTTGTAAAGCTGCTACATCTAATGGACTAATGCTGACGCCAACCACTGACAAGCTGTACGTGGGGGCCGAGGCAAAGGAGGAGGGAAAACAGGAGGACCCCTCACCCAGACAGAATCATTTAGAGTGAAGGCCCGTCAGACTGATGATGGTAACAGCGTGTAATGAGTTGACAATTCTGTTTGGAGGTGTCCCTAACCTGATCAGCGAGTGATGTACTGAGCATGCTCATAAGCTCCCTTTCTGCTGTCAGCCGCCACATCTGCTCCCAACCGATCCGCCGCAGCCTCTCCAGGTAGAGCAGAATGACGCCTGCAACAAAGTAGCAAGTAATTAGTTAAAAAAATGACTTTAACTTAATTTAAAGCTAAACGCTGTGATTCTTTGCGGTAGTAAGTATGAGATCACATCAGGTTCTGCACTGTTTGTCCATAAACCTGTTTACCTGTATTGAAGCCTCTTCCCAGCGCAGGCCACGGTTTGTGGTTTTTCCACAAGTTGCCCAAATACCAGTCACTCTGGTTCTCCACCAAACCAATCACCTGCTTATCTGTGAATGAAACAACCATCAGGTTATGAGCAAAAATCTTCAGGAAACATTTTTCTGTTTCAAGGAGACCGATGATTTTCTTCAGTCCGTTCACAAAGTAATAAACATAATAAGCATGAAATGAGCAGCATTTATAAAAATGGTTCATGTTCATATTAAGTATCTACAATTTTCATCATTGTTTCTATTTTTTTAACTGATTTCTCATTTGATGGCCTGTAGCTTTCTGCTAGGCTTCACATCCTATATTTGGAGTCAAACGATTGTCATGATTTAGGATTACAGTCATGTCTGCCTGCTAATTTTGAGGCTTTAAAATGCACCAAAATCTATGGCTACATCTTTCATACACAGTCTGTGGCCGGAGCTGCTTGAGAATATTCAGATTTTTGAGATTGCTTCAGTATCAGAGTAACTTATTGACAGTAGTCGGTACATCTGGTGGTACACAGCAAAAAGAAACTGTTACAAAGCCAATTCTGAAAATGTTGGGACTCTGTGTAAAAAGTAAATAAAAACAGTGCAATGATTTGTAAATCCATAAAGCCATATTTTATTCACAGTTTGGAGTTCTGAATGTGGAGGAATCTCTGTACACAAGGCTGAAAGCCCAGACTGGATGTCGGTCGGGGTGCACTGCATTAGGAACTGCATGAGCTCAGGAACACCGTTTGCCGTGCCGTCCACAAACGTGCAGGTTAAAGTTCTAACATGCAAACAAGAAGCCATATGTGAACACAAACCAGAAACACTGCAGTCTTCTCTGGGCTCATTGAAAATGGACTGAGGCAGAGCGGAAAACTGTTCTGTGGTCAGACGAATTAAAATTTGAAATTCTTTTTGGAAACCGCATCATCTCAACTAACGAGGAGAGGGACCATCCAGCTTGTTATCAGGGCTCAGTTCAAAAGCCTGCATCTCTGATGGTACGGGGGTCCATTAGTGCCTACGGAAACGGCAGCTTGCACATGTGGAAAGGAACCATCAGTGCTGAAAGGTATATACAGGAGCAACATATGCTCCCATCCAGATGATGGAAGCCCGTCCAAATTTTACCAGGACGATGTTAAACTGCATCGATTATAGCAGCACGGCTTCATGGGTCCTGGGGTGCTGAACTGGCCCGAAAAAAAAAAGATACAACAAAGACGACCTGAGACCTGAGACTGAGCAGCTGGGATCTTATATCAGGGTAACATTCCTCTCTGAACGTGCAGCAGCTGCTCTCCTCAGGTCCCAGACATTCACAGACTGTTGTGGCGATGCTACACAGTGGTAAACACGGCCCTGTCCCAACTACCATCAACTTCAACACGAGCAAGTATTTTTCTAAAAATGCCACATTGACTCAGTTTATACCTTTGACATATTCGCTTTGCTCTACTGTGAATAAAATATGGCTTCATGAGATCTGCAAAGTGTTGCATTTTTTTTTTTATTTACACTGCACACAGCTAAATTTTGGGTCATGAATTTGTATGTCTCATTTACAGTTTGACATTTATTTGGTTCGGCACCCACTGAATTGTTTATTTGTTTGGAGTTTTTCTTGTTCATGAATTTGTATTCGCAGATCTGATTTTCGCTCATAGCACCTCGGTAATAAATGCCAAAGTTGAAAGTCTCACCAGTGAACTTCCTAAAAATGCCCCAGAGTTCAGCGATGTCAGTGGCGAAGGTGATGTCCGTGTCCAGGACGATGACTTTTGACAGGTCAGAGGGCAAAGCTTTGGTTAGCGTCAGCTTCATCAAGCCGTAAATACCTGAGTAGTGTTTGTTAGGTATCCACGACACCTCGGACTGAAATGAGAAAGAAATGCAATAAATAAATCTTTGGCTGGATTTAAGCAGGTCAAACCTCACTGCTCTGACTGAGTTGTTCAATATGTATGAGCATAGTTCCAGCGCGTGGGTTAAGACAAAGCCACATTGGGATATTCTGGCAAGGCCTCAATTTGTTTTGTTTTTCCTGTATCCACTAAGAGGGTCTTTTAATTAATACTCTTGATTCTGAGCAATTGTATCTGCATAAGTGAATCATCTGCAAATATAATCGGCTTAGAGTCTTGGCTGTTTTCCTCTACTTTAATGCGAGTTAATGGAAGCTGCAGAGAGAGGCTGCAGGTCAAGGCTTTTGACAGCACAAAGGACTCATTGTTTAGCACCGAGACTGTGAGGGAGGAGAATGTGATGATGTGACAGGGGGCGATGCGCTTTGGAAACACAAACAATTTATGCTTGTTGTTTCCATCCCTGTCACTCAGAGAACATTTATGATGTGAAAATAAATCTTTCGGTGCTTTTTGTGCTCAAGTGTCACTTGACTTCTCCGACTTGATAAGCTGCTGTTTTTGCTGAGTGAAAGCCACTGTGGTGATTGTTGTCTTTTAACCTCGAGGAGCTGGATGTGCAGCTCAGAATCACCAAGCAGAGGTTTTAATTCAGTGACACTCAATCTGCAGCCCGTGGGTCACATCCAGCCAAACACGACAAAGGAGCAGGGAATCATTCTTCGAGGCACTTGTGTATTGTAATTGTAGTGCTTTTTCATACAGTACTGTGCAAAAGTCTTGAGCCACTCCTATATTTTAATACGAAAAAGGAAAACAGTATCTATTTAAACACGTGTAAGCATATATTGAGTGCTTGCTCACAGGGGGTCGTTTTAACTGCTGGGTTTTCTCTGTAATTATTTTAGGGTCAAATCACAACTGTTTGTTGTGATTTGCTGCTATTTAAATAAAATTGAATTGAATTTTCTCGTCAAAGTAGTGCTGGCATTGGGCTTTACCAGAAGGCCGGCAAAACTGGCATCATTGGACCACTGAAGCTAAACTGGAGCTTGACCCTCCATCTCATCCTAAAGTGCCATCAGACAGCTTTAGCAATGCGCTGCTGTCTGCTAATGTGACAAATGATCTGATTAGCTCATAGAGACATAAGCTGCCGTCCTCTGTTAGACTCTCAGAGATGCATGCTGCACTGTGCAGTTCTTATCCTGGTGTCTCTCGCTCTTTGATGCTCTGTTACTCTTCTGCTAAAGATTTGTAAATGTATTCAACTGTATCCTCACAATTTGCTGCTGCTTTGAACTTATAGCAGGTTTTCTTTTTGATGTGATAAATTTAGGGCCTGACTTTGACTCACCTTGTCTAACAGAGCACAGGAAACAGGGATGTGTTGATGTATTTGGAGGAGGTGTTTAAGAGGTGTGTGTGTGTCCTTTTGAGGCACGCTCTTACCTTGAGTTCATCTGCATCGTAGAAGCTGACTTGCACGGATGGAACCATCCAGGACTGGAACAGAGAACTCAGGATTCGATTGGCTACTGTGTCAGTGATGAAATGAAAGTGGAGAGGATTTCTCCTGAAAAACAAAAAGAGTCACCAAGGTCACCGGGTTCCTTATAGTGGGAGAAAGAAATGGTTAGGTTTTTGTGATGCATTCCACAGTAATGCATTACTGTAATCACACTACATTTTTCAGTCACATAGTAATGTAACAAGTTACTCTACCAGCAGCCAAACCCAGATCTTTAATAGGTAACTAAAGCAGTGATGAGCAGTCAGATTTGTGGCCTCCATTTCTACCTGCACGTTTCCACAGTAGAACCACTGACTGGCTTCTTGTGTTTCTTTGAGCTGCTTTTCCTCTTTGCTGTTTGTTGCCGTGTTTTTTGTTCATGGATAAACACTGAAGAGAAAGATCATATGCGTATCCTCATTAGGACAGGGATTTGTGTCAGTGTGTGGGACGGTGGCCTAAGGTTTATATTGTTAACTGGTAATTATGTGACAATGCACTGCAGGCCATGTTATGGAGCAACATGGAAAAGAAATGTAACAAGTAGTGCAACAAATTACTTTCTTTAAGGAATAATAAACTAATGTAGTGCATTAATTTTAAGAAAAGTAATGAGTAATGTGTAATACATTACTTCTCTCGAGTAATGACCCCAACACTCGGGTTTGCTGATGAAGCTCCTCTTTGAACAACGGAAGATTATCTGGCGGGCAGTTACCCGTTCTGGGCAAGGTTAACCTGCTAAAAGCATCAACATCATTAACCTTCTACATTACCACCTCTCTGCACATGCAGCTGGTATCGCCAGAACCATCTAGAACCATTATATGCCCGCTTTGAACAAAAGTGTGTCTTTATGGCTCTTTATCTGGCTTTTGATTATCCTATTTCCCCCATAAATACTTTTTTGTCCCTCATCACTTTTATTTATTTTTTTCCTTAGTGTTTTTGAAGAGGGCTTTACAAATACTTTTAGCTTCTTCTTTTTCCTGTACAACCTCCTGTTAACTTCAAATTCAAGTATACCTGAGAATTATAGGTTAAAATGTGTTAGAATTATGAGGATTTTTGCATTAATTACTAATAAAATATAAACTGATCTTCATCTAAGTCACAATTACAGACAAGCACAGTGTGACTAATAAATAAACCTCTTATTGATTGAACACAATGAGTAATCATTCACATTGCTGATTCTTTTGTGATTGCACATTGTGTTCTTTACAGATTGCCCACTCACAAGGAGAGCACAAATAGTCTTGAATTTCTCCCATTTGTAGGCAGTTTGTCTTGATGAACACACAGTTCTTTAAAAATGCTTTTGAAGCCTTTCCCAGGTTTGTGTATCTTCTTCTACTTCTTCTAACATCCTGTGAAAATTGTTCTGATTGAGCACGGTAAATGCATGGTTTGATTTTATTACAGCTATGTGAAGTTGCTTAACCTTGAAGTGATTAAGTCAGTGTGGTGTTGTAAACATACTGTCAACATTTAAATACCAATTTCTGTTGCTCTGTGAGTTTCCATTTATTGTACAACCACTGAAAACTGTGCGATTCTGAAGAATAACGTAGCAAACAAGCTAAGATTAACCAGCTAGCTGTCTATGATCAATATGGCATTAGTTGTTTTATAATTTTGTCTGACAAAATAATTAGCAAATAGCAAGAAGGCCAATTTACCAGCTGCTCCAATCAAGATAATATTGTGCTGCACTGGGTAGCTAGCTGGGTAGTAAAAAAAGGATGGCAACCTCCCTGCAACTAGGAAGAATTGTAGCTGCTGGTTATTGAATTAGATTTTTTGTATTCTGCAAGTAGTTGTGGTGACCAACTGGTCACTCAGAGGGTTAGAGGTTACACAGGTCACCTCCTGGGAGGCACCCTCCAAATTTCCAAATCAGCCTATCTTCAAAAGATCATCTGCCTCCCACCTGACAGCCATCACTTTCAGACAGACAGCTTTGCAAATAACTGCAGTCTAATTTGTAAATGCAGACAGATTGCCAATATGTTGAAACCCGAGTCAGTCAGTGCCGATAAGCACAACTCATCTGTGATGCATCTCTTTACAACAGGGAACTAGACTCACCTGCTTACCAGCTGGTTGTATTAAGGTTAGAGTCCTATATGAAAGCGTGGTTGCAGGGAGGCTGTGCCCAGCTGCAGTTAAATTATCATCCTCAGCAACTACTTCAATGTTTGTGGAGCAATTTCTGCATTTCTGTTTCAAATTTATAAGGTTCTCCTCTGGAGTCTGAATTTAATTACTTTTGCAACACATTTGCAAAAGATGGCAATGCATTTTAAATTTTTACTGATCACAATTAATTACTATATTTACACAAACCGACTGCGTGGAATTGCTAACTTAATCAAATTCAGTCAAACTAATAGCAGACTGACTCCACGTCATCGTCATCTCGATGCATCAAAGTTGCTTTGGACTGGTTGTCAGTCTGGCCCTCATCTTTGAAGCAACCATCAAAGGCAACAAGATCACAAGTTCTTTTCAATCGGTGGCAACAATTTTAGCTGTGCAGTGGTCTCAACCAGGGTTTTTGCTACTATAACTACAGCATAACAATTTATTAGCAGGCACGCTTGTGTTAGCAGGCGAGCTAATTTTATTTAGTATTAGAAGACCCCCCCCCCCCCCCAACACACACACACACACAATAGGTGGATGAAAGGACATGTTTGGTTGATAGAAATAAATCTTTGCTTGATGGTAATTCAGGTATTTCATGTCACTTTTTGCTAACAATTTGTGAAACCCTGGGTGCAACCGTTAGATAACACCAATGCAGTGTGCCCTTAGTTTAAATAAAAAACACAGGGACACACCAAACAATTCAACTGGGAAAATGGGACCGTATGAGAAGCATGTCCATGAAGAGTTATGTAACAGCTACCAACCAATCAAACTGCTTGATTTAATCCATTTGTAAAGCAGAGGTGGTCAAGTTTGTCATTTTATTTCATTTTAAACTTAAAATGTGTTGGAGGAATTTCAATAAAATACATCTTCCACTCAGTCTATTCATTCTCAAAATCAAATCATTTTTAGTGCGCTCCTATTCAGGGTTTTCAAGGCCTGCACACACACGGCTAAAGAAAAGCTAAAATAGAGGACTGACTCAAATTTATAAACTCAAGACACAGAAGGCAACGATGTGTGAATGAACAGACTCACCTGTGAAAGAGGACGGACTTGACCAGCGTGACCACATCTCTGCTGGCGTTATGGCCGGCACAAACGCACGCTACATGGATCAGCTGAAGGTAACAAAGAAGAAGCAGCTTAAGTTCTTTTCCATTATGGGTGTTGACTACTTCCATCACAAGCTCACTGCATCCTTCTCTCTTTAATTTTTTTTAATCACTACATGTGACTGCAATTATTGATCTTGATGATCTAGTTGAGGATTTATGCAGTCTCATGAGTTTTCTCCTAAAAAACACTGAAGCTCCATTTCTCTCCAATTCAGGACATTCACGCCCATTTCTGATGTGAAGTTTCATATTTAGCTCCTCAAATATGTATGATTTCACCACACTTGCTTTTCAGCATGAAAAGTCTTTGAAAAGTTGGAGCGCGAAGGCTTCAAATCACATCAAAGAGTGAAAGTGTTCCCTGGATTTTAGACCCTGTCATCCCACCTCTGCCTCACTCATCAGTTAATTGGACCGCTGTGATTCGTTGAGCTTTGGCGGTGTGTTCAGGAAACACTTTATTATAAAACACTTGTTTCTGATTGGTTATCAGAGCAGCTGGTGCAGTGAAGCGGGAGAAAAAGAAGACGTAGATTAAAAACTTGAATGTATTAGTTGGATTTTTCCTGACCTCACACTTCTGCACGGTAGGTGAGCGAGGACACTCGGTGTGGTTGTTCTTCTCCTCTGCTGTGTTGTCACCATCCTCGGGCCCCGTGTCTGCAGACGCACCCCATTGCTGGTTGCCATAGTTACCATCTGCCGCCTGGCCAGCCATACCCTGCGATTGGCTGAGCTGCAGCCGGATCTGCCGGTTCTCCTCCTCCACCTCACGAACCCGTGACTCAAGGACAGCCCGCTCTAAGACCTGGGCAGCCGGTGTGTCCGCCAGACAGGGAGTCAGGAGGAGGGAACGACCATCTGAAAAGTGAAAAAGAGGCACCGTCAGACTGTCTAAAGGGAGCATACAAGACAAAAAAAAAAAAAAAGCTATAACCAGGGCATTGCTTTTGCTCTGTAATTAATAAAAATACCTTTCAAGAACACTTCTTTTTTTGCTACAAACTTTTAGCTGTGATAAAAGGGTCTTTTCCACATCTTTTGTTTACTACTGAAATCTCTGACAACATCCCTGAAAACTGGCTCATGTTCCAACAGCAGCAAATTTCAGCCTTTGTGTTTTTACTGTGGTTAATGTGATCCCTTCTGGGGACAGCACAACACACACACTGGTGTAGACAGAAGTGGAAGTGTGGAATTTGGGGGTTGGTCTGCTTGGTCTTAGAGTCCTGGTGTATCAACCAGGAGCTGGTGCTTTGACCCTCTGGTGTTATTTCCGGTGCCTTTCTGAGCAGTGGCCATGCATTGACTCATGTGCCTCCTCAGCTTGGTTGCTAAGTTCCCTTGTAGCTGAGAGTACACCCCGGATGGATCTTTGGAGAACACACCATTTATTCTCTTGGCCTCTACTTCTGAGGAATCTCTCTTCAGTCTTGTGGTCAGAGCTGTAAGCTTTTGTTTAGCAGTTTCCACCTCTTATCCATCCAGGACCTGACTCTCAAGACGCCCTTCTGCGCCTTGGTTAAATACCTGCAGTGTTCTTCCCCACGGGGGGCTTTCTCTACATGCATCCTTGAGCTTATATCCAAGTGCTTTTAGGATTACTGTTGAAGGTGCATATATGAGCTAATTGGTTTCAGTGATAATGGTAGTGGGGATGGTGTCCAGAGCAGTGTTCACATCTTCAACCATGTCTTCTGATGAGACTTTGTCAGTGAGCTGGGAGAGTTGATTCTGGCCACATCTTCATCCTCAGTTCAGTAGATGCATCTGTGCTACCTCCTGAGCTACAGCCACCCACCATTAAAGACGGGATTAATTAGTATAGTTAGACTTAAGCTGCTAACGGGCTCTGCCGTCTGTAACTTAAACTTCCCAAGAAGACACCATCACCAGGGTTCAAATCATCACTTCATGAACCTCGAGGTGACATCACAGGCAGCACAGGCATGTTTTGCTACATGCATGCTGAGAGTCTGAGAATGTCCTTATGAGACTGACACTTGAAAATTGGCTTCTCACACGTTTTTTTTCTCTCCTCTTTCACCACCTTCCTCCCTCCCTCGATCTTCTAACAGATTAGGGTGTGAACATTCCTACAGTGCTTCAGGGTGGGTGAGTGTGTGCACATTTGTTACATCTGATACTTAAAGAGATGCATTCAGTAGGTGGTGGATCCTCCGGTTTTATTAGAAAAAAAAAACATGATCTCAGTAAACACTTTCCTGATTATTTAAGTCCTGTTTTTGGATTTTTAACTCTGTTTATTTTGGGAACTGTGGTTCTCATTAGAGTAAAGCAGGGCATACTTTAGGGTGGGTCAGAAAACATGCCCCTGGGCACAGACCCTTCCACATCCTACATGGTGACTCTCACAGGCTAGAGAAACACAAAAGACTAAAAACGTGCAGATGTGTTTTGTGTCTTTTAGCAGTTTGAATCTCATTCTGGTCATCTGAATTTTTTCCCTTAAACTTATTTTAACTATTGATGTTCATTTTGCATCTCCTTCAAGTTCTTTTGCTACTCTTTATGTTCGAATATCTTGAGTCTCATAGTTTTACATCTCTTTATGAGAGTTAATTAGCACTTGAAACACAGGCTTATAGGCCCTCGGGCCTACGTCAAATAGGTCCTTTCACAAATCCTTCCATCTAAGTGGGCCCACCTTGTGATGCACAAGTTGCAGCCTATGAGATGCAGCGTGCCACAGATTCATCTCTCTCTCTAGTCATGTCTGATTTCAAACTAGCAGCATGATGACAGATGAAATGCTCAACCTGTGGCCTCACACTGGGACCTTACTAACAAATTGGTGATATAATGTTTCCTGTAGCCTGAATAACCTGAAACCACTGCAGTGAACACGTGACATGAGGCTGGCTCCAAAAGGGAGTCAATCCCCAGAGACTAACCATTTTAAAATGCCAAATTTAGCAGCATTAAAAAGAAGAGATACTGTGTGGATAATTTCCACCTACAGAACAACTGTGCAGGGGGCAAGTTTTTCATAACTCATCCATTTGGATAGTAATAAGAGTTAAAGTTGGGGCATGGCTGCTTTGACTGACAGCTATCCACATCATCTATCCTGGTGGATTTAATCAAACGGCTGATTTATGTATGTCAATGATGAAAAACAGTGTTAAGCTGTATCCAAACTTTTGACTGGTACTGCACATATATATGACAATAATAATAAACTATTTTCTCCTCATTTCAGCAGCATTACGATGGAAACCTTAAATGCACAGAGTGCAGTAGAGAGAATAAAAAGCAGAGCACGTTTTCTCATGAATATTTAAATTCGCCAGCAGCTTAATGCATCATGGACACACACATACACACACACTGCTAACAGTGTGTTTTTCCAAAGCTTATCTGTCTTACTCCTTTGCGCCATACAGCTTCAGTGTTTTCCATAACACACACACTGGAGTTTGATTTTGACTCGGTCCCACATTCACTGCCACGCTGACCCAAATACTCACTCGAGTACCAAATTTATCCGCTCCTGGAAAAAGTCCCCAACAAATGCACTATTTCCTTCAGTCTGAGGAACATTTGACAAAAACTGTGTTGGAGAATGTCCAGCTGACTCATCTTCCTGTCACCTTTTCTTGACTTTGTCCACCATCGTTCTCTTGCTCTACAGTTTCCCTCTGTCCCATTCTTCTTCCTGTCTTTCTCCTTCTACTACACACATTACTCTTCCTCACATGTCTTCCTCTGTTTTCCTCCTTTTATGCAATTTCTTAAATATTCTTACTCCATCTTGTGTTATTTCCCTTTCTCTCCATTTCCCATCATTTCCTCCTCCCCCTCCTTTTATCTTGTTTCTGCTTCTATATTTACTTCTCAATTCTCTTTTGCAGTTGTGTTTCTCTCTCTTTCTTTCATTCTCCTTCCTAAAACTTGGTGTTTTCTCTTCTACATCTTGACCCCCCCCCCAAAAAAAAAAAAAAAAAAAATCCCCTCCTCCTATCCCTAACCCCATGGAGCAGCAGCTGGCCCACAGCTGAAGTGAGGCATGATGGGTATGTTCACACCCTCATCTGATGGCTGAGTGAAAAGAAGGAATCAGACTTTTGATATTTGGCGTTGAGTCCATAAGTATTTGGACAATGACAATTTTTCCTTCTCTGTGCATTTTATGTCTTTCTTTTCTTAATGATTTCCATTATTATGGTGTTTCATTAGGAATTTAAGCATTAAGCAACCCAAAAAGATGGCACTGACCATGAAGCCAAGTAATTCTATAATCCTGCTCCAGTGCAAACAGTGGTAATATCGTGCTTGCTACAGCCATCTTTATACGCAGTCCTTGATTGATAAGCAGTATTTTAATAATGTAGCTGTCCATGACTGGGGCAGTTTTTCAATATTTTATACACTGTATGAGATGATATATTGATTTCAATTCAATTATTTTTATCGTGCCCGTTTAAAACAGCCATCTCAATGTGTTTTATATCGAGGACCCTACTGTGTTAGAGAGAGAACCTGAATGATCAGACAATACCCACATGAGCAGGCACTTGGTGACAACAGAGAGGAAGAACTCCCTTTTACTCAGAATATCAGCCTCAGAGAGGGTCAGTCTTTTGCTGTGACTGGGCAATGGAGGCCAGAAGGGTCTGATATTCACTGCACACCAGAGGCGCCAAAAGCATTGACAATCTTAAATAAAAGTGCTGATACTTTTGTTAAAAAATACTCCAGTAAAAGTTGAAGTACTGATTCAACTTTACTCAAGTAAAAGTGAAAAAGTACAGGATCTGAAATTCACTCAACGTAAGAAAGTAAAAGTAGCTCTTTGTTTCTATTTTTTGTGCAAAGCTAACTGGACCGTGTACTATATTAATACAATAATAAAATAATATTGCATGAGAATACAAATGTTATTCCAATCTAAATTCTAATGGATGTACTCAGCTTGAATCTGTTATGTAGGACATCAGTAGGAAAGATATATATATATATATTTTTTTTTTTTTTAATAAAAGCTCTATTTTCTGTTGCCTACATTGTAGAGAGTGACTCTGCCTCCAAACCTAAACACAAAAATGAGTATAATCAGGGGTTACAGTAGGATTCAGCAGGTGGGGAACCCTAAGATTGGTTGTAGTGGCTCCACGTGGGGAAAAGAATCACAACTTTCTATTGTGAGTTCCACTAAAGTTTCTTTGCATGCAGGCTGTGATCAGCTGCTGCTCTGACGTTTACTGCTCTTTGTGGATTTACACAACTGAACTCAACAAGATGTAACCCAGTATTTTACGAGCTATCGTAGCCGTTTTCCATCTGAGTGAACTTCTCCCTCATTCTGGGAAACAGCAGCTGAACCTTTAGCTAGCAGGCACACTGTGTGACAAACTGCACAGAAACAGTTTGTGTTTGCACTAGGGGTTGCATGAACTAGTCGACTTGTCGAGTAGTCGATTCTAGGAAATCTTGCGAGTTTTTAAATTGCACGTCGACTAGTCGCAGTCACGTGACTGCTGGTGACAAAATGAATTCCAAACAGACGGAAGGCGAGGACGAGGAGCAGCACCACTCTGCGTGTTGAAGCATCTGACCTGGGAGCTATACGATCTTTTAAAAACACAGTCGGCCAACAGCTGGAAACACGCTTCAAACTGCATTCTGAGAATCTGACGAAGTCTGTCCCACTCATCGCCTGCATGTTAGATCCCCGCTTTAAACATCTTAACTTCATCTCGCAGAGCCAGAGAGAGGACGCACAGAGTCACCTGATCAGCCTACTGCGCAACTTGGGAGAGCAGTCCGGAGCAACAGGTGGGTCCAATGGATTTATTTTAAATGTAGCAACAAGGTTGAGCAGTTTACTTTATTTTATAGCATAATATATAAGTGGTCCACATTTGGAAATAATATAAATTTTTACTCTTTTTATGTGGACAACTTTGGTAAACTTAGCATTATTCATTTTACTCCTAGGTGTAGCTGTCCAAGGTGAGGAGGAGGAGAATGTGCCCGATAACCAGAGCGAGCCAGACTGTATTGGGCCACATTACCAGAGTGACAGGAGATCAGCAGCACACTTCTCCACTGCTGCAGAAGAGGTCCGTGATTTTTTTTTTTTTGTTACCGCAGATTCCCACCATGGCGAACCCGCTGCAGTGGTGGGACAGCAATCAGGACAGATTTCCCCGTTTGGAAAAACTCAGCAGAAGGTAATTTAGCTGTTCCAGCAACCAGCACTCCCAGCGAGAGGATTTTCTCCCTTGCTGGGAATACCATTACACGAAAACGAGCGAGCCTGCATCCCACTCATGTTGATGCTCTTGTTTTCTTACACGTAAACCGGCATCGAAAACCAAAAACTGTAAGAGAGGAGACTGACAGTGAGTGAACTTTATTAAACCGGACCACCTTTCGTTCATGATAGTTTGGTTTGGTTTGTCTAAAATAGGCATGTTTCTTTCACTTTTGCAGCCTAATAATAATTTTCATTTTCCTACGACTTATTTGCAGTATGTTAAATTGTACAGCATAAATATAGGCTCCCAGTGCTTTGTTTTTGTTTATTTATTTATTTGTTATTCTGCATAAATAACGTTTTATCTGTGAATATGCCTGTAAGTTACTGCAAAGCATCGTGTCTCGAGTTCGTATGACGTCATAGCAACTAATCGTATGACGTCATAGCAACTAATCGCTATCGACTCGACTTTTATCATGTTGACCCCTAGTTCACGCTGATATTTGTTGGGCTGATAGAAACACTGCATTTGAAAGTACCTGCTACAACATATTACTCCATTTACTTATGGACATCTGCACTCATTCCGGCCCACTGCAACCCCCTGAGTACAGCACTATAAATGATACATAAATTATGTTTTTGCCTCTTTCATCTCTTTGGATATGATAAACAGCAGTGATGGAGTATACACCAGTAAGATTGGGTTTTATATTCCCTCCATTTAGGCTCAAATCGGGTTGATGTTTGAAGGAGTGCAGTGATATGAAATAAAAGCTTCCCTCAGATGTTAAACCTAATGTAACGAGTCTGTTTTGAAACTGTAAGGAGTAGAAAGTACAGAAATTTGTGTAAAAATGTAGGGAGTAAAAGTAAAACGTTGTCAGAAAAATGAATACTCAAGTAAAGTACAGATACCTGAAAATCTACTTGAGTACAGTAACGAAGTATTTGTAGTTTATTACTTCCCACCTCTGCTGTGCACTACAAAGAAAGCCACAGATATTCAGAGACAGGGGGAACTCAAGCTGAAAGGACAGACTGAGTAACCAGAATCCGATATCCAGTCGGTCAGCAGAAAAAAAATAAATAAAAAAAGACAGCGGATATTTCCGAAGCAATGTGTTCCAAAAGCTCACTCCATCACTTTGAACACTCACAGCTAAAGTGGATCCACTGAACAGAGACAACTCATCAGTCATCCATGTTGGAGTGTTCCAGCAACTGTAGAAGCCTCACCAAAGAGGAATCCTATTTTCCGACTCTGCTTGCCCTCCAAGAATCACTGCCAACCTCAACCCATATATCAAATATTGAAATGTATCACCATGAACTGCGTGTGTGTGTGTGTGTGTGTGTGTGTGTGTGTGTGTGTGTGTTATCAAAGAAAAACACATGCAGCCTTAAGTCTTAATATATCCAACAACAACATGTTACTGTGAAATCCAGACTTTAAATATAGCATCGAAAGGGGAAGCGTTCAGGAAGAAACCTGCATCCAATAAGTATGTTGCCCACTTTTCTTTAAAATCAAAAAGGCAATCTTTGACCAGGTTGGATTTATACAATTTAATTCATTTTATTTATATAGCACCAAATCCCAACAGTCACCTCAAGGTGCTTTATATTGTAAGGTAACGACCCTACAATAATGAAAACCCAACAAACAAAAAGACCCCCCCCCCCCCCATGAGCAAGCACTTGGCAACAGTGGGAAGGAAAAAAGTCCCTTTTAACAAGCAGAAACCTAAGACAGAACCAGGCTCAGGGAGGGGCAGCCATCTGCCGCGACCAGTTTGTGGTGAGGGGAGGGAGACGGGAAAAGACATGCTGTGGAAGAGAGCCAGAGATTAATAAGAACTAATGATTAAATGCAGAATGGTGTATAAACACAGAGAGTGAAAAAAGGTGAGTGAAAAAGAAATACGCAGTGAATCACGGGAACCCACCAGGAGCCTATGCCTATTGCAGCATAACACCATAATATTTATTACAGAGTTTGGAGCGTGCCATAGGTATTAAAGGTACACTATACATGCTTCTCTCTGGATGGCATTTCTTTGGCCTCCAGTAACGCTGTGAGGAAACTTGGAGTCATTGTTTATTGAAAAAAAACAAAACATGTAGGACTGCTTTTTTGCATTTGCGTAAAATCTCTAAAATTAGAAACATCCTGTCTCAGAGTGATGCTGAAAAGTTAATTCATGCATTTATTACTTGTAGGCTGGTCTATTGTAATTACTATCAGGCTAAAAAGGACAGCCTTCAGCTGATCCAAAATGCTACAGCTAGAGTACTGACAGGGACTAGAAAGACATATTTCTCCCATACTGGCTTCTCTTCATTGGATCCCTGTTAAATCTAGAACTGCATTTAAAAGCTTTCTCCTCACATGTCAATGTCAATGTCAATGTCAATTTTATTTCTATAGCACATTTAAAACAGGATTGTTGACCAAAGTGCTTTACA
>JAVDPK010016718.1:0-16750 GCA_034780415.1 Cichlasoma orientale
ATGTGCAGAAGCGCCTGGAACAGAGTCCGTATGACGGGGTAAGCTGCGCAGCAGAACAGGGTTCCTGCCACGTTGAGCCACAGGTTTCCACACTTTCAGATGGGAGCCCGGGTGGTAGACGCAAGGAAGCACGGAGACAAGTCCAGCCCCGACGAGTCTCAGACCAATCTGCCTGCTAGTGGCCCACAACCAAAGATCCTGTATATTCCCTTCTCTCCGAAGCCGACGAAGCCGCACAAGGAAACCAGCTCTCCTTCCTCGCCTCCTCCGACGAGGTCTCCGAAGTAAGGGCAGAGTGACCGGCAACAGTGGAAATACGCCGGGGGCCGCGCTCCGCTCCAGCGGCGGAGGAAAAACAACCCCGTGTCGTTGACTCTGAAGATTATCCATAACAGATTTGATCGCCAGTAGCGAATGGCGATCATATGTCCGTAGAGAGACAACACCGGACGAAAAGGTAACAAAAACACTGATAAAACATATAAGATAAACAAAGGCATGGACAGGGACAGAGGTAGAGGCATAGCCGAACACAGGCGCCATCTTGTTTTCTCCCATCCACGTCCCTTTAACTCAATGATGTACTACAAACTAGCATCTACTGGCCATTCTCTTGTAAAAGATGAAGGGGGGTTCACTCTAAGGATGTCGTGAAGGGGTGCTCCAACACTGGTGTATGTCATTGTCTTCCATCTGTGTCCAGATGTGAAGCGATGTGGCTGAAGGGTTCTCCCCTGCGCGCTTTCCAGCACACTGCAAATGTCGGCAGCTTTCATCATGTGCATCTAAAGCTGGTTTTCTGTAGGTATTTTTCCCCTTGAAACAATGACCCCCTTTGAGTTGGACTCTGTAGGGAGTTGTCAGCAAACTGAGTAGTAAGTACTGCCATTGTTGCCTTCCTTCACCCAGGTGTACCGTGTTTTTCAAGACATGAGGAATCCCCATAAAATAGACTTATTTATTTATTGAGATTTTTGTATATGAAAATGCCAAATGTAAGAATACTGCTTGTCAGAGAATTGAGAGTGAACTTTAGCCAATAAACGTGAACAAATTAATGATAAATGATGAACATGCTTTCTCCAGCTTTAACAGACCAACAACAGGCTAATCAACTGTTGCTGACTGCTTGCCTGGGCTTAGAAAGTTAGACAGTCTGATGGTGCTGTGTGAAGACAAGGATCTTAACATACAAAATGACTAAACTAAATAAATATATATGCAGTATACCAATGTTAAAAAGAAAAACCCTGGAATAACTGGATTTGAATGAACCTTCAGACCAGAGATTCATTACTTTCAAGGGCATTAGAGCTTCTGAATAAACATGGTTTCTCTATTTTCCATAAGGATAGGGTTGATATGAGAATGAATGGCTGTGATTTGCAGCCTATGATTAGCTGATGAATGGGGAGCACAGTCGCAGAACTAAAAGCCCTCCAGCCAACTGGAAGAGTCAAGATAATCGCATATGCTCAGCTATTTAATATCAATACAGTAGATATGAATTTCCTTATCCTGAAAAACAAACAGAAATGATTCATTGAGGGCAGAAATACCATTAGAGGCATTCAATGTAAGAATGAGCTGAATAATTAAAGGTGTCGGTTCTTGGGGGAAACCCCAATATCTCCATGATTGAAGCAGTCATACAATATTAGTCACATTTCCAGCTGTTATGGCGTGAACATATGCTACATTTGGAGATTTATAAAATTATAAGGCCCTTATGTCTAACTGGAAAATGTAATACTGATGATCTTTTAAAAGACATTCTTGCCTGTAAGTGTAACTGCACAGGAACAAAGAGGATTTCAGCTTGTCTAATAGTGTTAGCTATATACTGCTAAAAAAATAGTAAGAAAGTTAAATTTCAAGTTAAAGAGTACAAAACACACACATTTCACTTGTTTATTTGACTCATAATAGAAATGTTCAGCACAGAGCGTTTGTGTGTACACAGAATTACTTCACAGGGTGATCAGGTGTGCTTTTCAGTGGATTTCAAATTATTACAGATCGTCCTTTAAGAAGTAAATAAATTAAATTTACATTTTCTAAATTTAGCAATGGGAAATGTACCAAATTTAGGAGGGGTGTTATGTGTGGAAACGGACCGTGTGGCTCAAACACAAAAAGCAGAACAGCGTTTTTGCTGCTGCCGGTGACAGAGAGAAAACACTGGGAAAGAGCAAACATATGCTGCACCAGCAGGGGTGCCTTGTTCACAAACAGTGATGAATGATTTAAGCTCTGTTTTAAACCTGTTTTTTTTAATATATATTTCTACAATCTCATTCAGGCTGTTTTTGTGTGTTAAATGGCTCACCTGTTTCTCCTCCACTTTTCTGTGTGTCATCCTCACACACTTCGGTTTTCTCCCATTTTCAGATGATGCAGATTCACTTCAAAGAGAGCAGAGGTGCGGGCATGAAGTTATTGACATGCCTTTCTCTCAAGTGTCACTTTTATGCAGGGATGCTGACATCAAGCTAAAGCGAGCCAAATAAAATTAAATACGGATCTAATAATGACGATGCTAATCTTGATTTAATGCAGTAGTGGGGAAAAAAAACAAGCTATTGTTGATGACTTACACCAAGATCATCAACCATCAGCACGACCCTAAATGCTTTATAACATCATTTCAACATTTACTTGCAGAAAATGAACAATTAAAGTGTTTTTTAATGTCTAAGGCACATTGTGATTATATTGCTTATCATTAGCTTGTTGGAGAAAATTGCCTTTGTGAGTTTGTAAGTTACTATTTAAATGAAAAGGACAAAAATGCTGCTACACGCCAACATCATTACTTTACATTCAGGAATGTTCTTAGATTCCATGTCAACTAAACTCTACGATCTTAATGTAATTCACTGCGTGACCTTAACCAGGGGTAGTTGTGTGGATCTCCTTTTTTTTTGTTGTTGTTGCCAGATCTATTTTTTTAATCTGTATGCAAGTTCATATTATTTTACAAAATATCTCCTATTCATGAAAAGAGAGTTGGTTACACGCCTGTATACCTAAAACCTTTTGGGCAAAATTTAATCAGGACTCCCAAAATACATTGTGACAGGAAACAGCCAGTCACCAAGCTCATACTTCTGTTATGTGCACCACTAACAGTAAGAAGGAATGAAAGATTGCAGCATTGTGAAAACTGACAAAGACTGCAGCTTAGATCACTTTTGGATTCTGGGTCAATTTTCCTTTAGTCAACAGCTACGATGTGTTCGGTTCGCAAATTTAGTAACATGGATTTCACTTAATAGTAACAACAACCACTGAATAAAGTTTCAAATGTTAGATGTCTCAAACAGAACTCCATATCTTAAAGCACCTGCACCAAGTCAGTGACAGCAGATACTACTTTTTCTCTCCTGCACTTGATGATGTGATTGCTTGTAAATGGGAGCTGACTCAAAGCGCTACTTCCTTCTGCCTTTAGTGCAGCCTTTACCTTTTACAAAGAAAGATCCTGGTGAAGGAGGATGAAGGTTCAGACACGGAATTAGAAGATGGAAGCATCACTACTCCATAAGCGCACCCCCATATAAAGAACAGAGGTGTATGTTTTAATTAGCCAGCAATGATGACTGAAGGTAATGTGATCTAATTAGGCAGCAACCAACACAGAAAATATTTTATGATTAAATTAGCTATTTCTGACGATTGAAGGCGCTATATGTTTTAATTAGCCAGCAATAAAAGGCTGAGGATATATGTTTTAATTAGCACCGTCTCCTGTGGCCTTAAGGCCTCAGGGCTTAAACATTAGCTACACTGTTAATCAAACCTGCAGAAATGAGACTAATTGTTTTCATACTGCAGTTCTCATGTGGTGTGACAAAAATAATCCTTTCACATGGCACACCTTTTTTTTTTCTCCCTACATTTCAATAGTCAGAGTTAGATACAACTAGTGCTGCTTGCCCTACTTTCATCTGCTCCCAAGTGACCTGTGGGTTTCAGGAGGTATACATACACTTTATTCATTAGAACTGCAAAACTGTTGCATCCTGTTTTCATTTTCACAGGATCAAAAAAAAAAAAAAAAAAGGATATGTAACAGTATGGAGCAAAGATATTTCCCAAAATGTCAAATTAACTCACTATATTGTAATAATCCTTTATCCCTAAGTACAGCTATAAATATACAATATATATTTGCAAAGTAAAGCTGTCATGTAGTTTTGTTTTTCTTTATATGAACAAATTCCTGCCTGTCTAGAGTTGGCTGAAACTTTCAAATATATAAAAACTATTAGTTTTTATATATTTTTATATATTTGACACTGTGGCTTTGAGAGCGCCAAACAATAGTATGCAAGGAGGTTCCAGAAAACCCAACTGGAGAAATAAAGCACTGGCACAATAACAGTTCATCACTATAAATTAATCCTTCCTTAACATTCAGGATTGCTAATGTAGCCTATGCTAATTCAGATGATGAGTCATGTACTTTAAGGTGCATTTAACAATGCTACACTGCTCAAAAAAAAAAATTAGAGGGATGCTTTTCAATCAGTATCAAGTCAATTAAACTTCTGGATATTGATATGGTCCGTTAAGGACCATATCAATAACCATAACCATTACCTGGTTCTTATCAATATAGAAATCCAGCATGATTTTTTTCCTCATTGAGAACTGATGTGTTTTCAAAGTGTTCCTTAAATTTTTGAGGAGTATATAACAATTGACTCCTGCACATTCATTCAGGAGGATATTGCTGTCAGCTCTTGGAATGTTGGCATGCTGTCACAATTGTTTTCTCATTGTTTCAATTTATGATTTTCTATTATATGATATTTTCTATGAGACCTAAAAGCTTTGAAGAAATTCTATCAACTGATTTCATGACAGAGAAATCACTTTGCATATGAAGAGTTGCAAGAGATGCAAAACCCTCTAAATCTGCTTGGACACTTTTCTTTAAAAAATTTTTTTTTTTTTTAAACCAGACTCCAAGATTTACCTACACACACACACACACACACACACACACACACACACACACACACACACACACACACACTGTCTCACTTTCTTTCGTTCTGGCCAGTTAAATTGATATTACCACCTCTCAGCCGTATGCTGCACTGTATGGTATGAGTGCAAAACTGGCCCGTCTCCAGTCCAGACTTGTCACCCTAAAACCATTTGGAACATAATAGAAGGGAAAATATGACAAAGGAGGCCCTGAACTGCTGAACAGCTAAAATTCTACGAAGGAATGGGAAAACATTTTGCTTTCAAAACTGCAGATATTAGTCTCAGAGATGATGCCAGTGAGTGGTGTACATGACCTTGTCCTAACATTGTTAGTAAAAATGATAAATGAGGGCTAGTTTTCAAGTGACAATGAAAATTTCAAGTTTCAACAATTCATATGTTGTCTTTCCTCTTTTTAATTAATTAGCATCACTGCTTGTACCACTCCTCTTCCCCAGTTTCAGCTGTGATAGGCTCCAGTCCCCCTCATAACCCTGAACTGAATATGACTAAAGACGTGGACGGATGCTTTCTGTCATATGTGCATTTTACACAACCTCCCAACTTTTTTGGAGGCCAGGGATTCACGTGCGTATTATATGACTTCGCTGCAACTAAACTGTAATTGACCATCAGTGTCAGTGTTCTACAAAATGTTAGAGAGATCATGGATCATGTGTTTAAGATTTAATTGTGGTTGGTCTTCTTTTGGCCTCTACCCACTAACTCTAAGCCCCTTATCATGTTGCCATACTCCCTAATCCAATCGACTTTTGAATGATTGAATCAAATCTGCAGCAATTGACTTAAATCTCACATAAATATATGCCACCAACATCCATGGTGTTTCCCTACCTGCCTGCATGAAGCATGTTGTTTGCTTTGCCATTCACACTCTTAACAAAGGTTAATGAGGCTGAGCCTGATGAGAATGCACTAATATATTGAATGTATATAATACATCTTGCAGCCTATATGTTCAGGCCTTACTGGCTCCAGTCTTTTTTTGTATATATTTTTTTAGTTTACAATTTTAACAAATTATTCAAGCTTAGCAAGCACCTTAACACATGTTCATGTGAGCTCAGATAATGAACATTAATGGTCCCTGAAGAAATGTCAGTAACAATTATATAGTAACACCGTGACTGCATCTTTGGAGCACTTAATAAAGAATCTTTGTTTCTTTGTTTGTTTTATTTTACACCTGTTTCTTTGGAGGCTACAGTTAACAGTCAACATGGGAACAGGAACTCGTATAATTTCAAAATAATAGCTGGTGGGTGGCTTCTGTTTGTGATAACGTCAATAACACACAGGAAAACATGAATCCTGATGGGAATTCTGGTGCTGCTAATAATAATAATTTGGATAAAAGAAAGAAAACAGATGTCCTTTCATTCATTAGCAGTGGACATAAACGATGACAAATGATGGTGGTTGTGGTATTATCCGTGCCAGCCAACCCTGTTGCACTGTTCAGGGTGTTATAGCAGGGGATAATAGCTTCTCAATTATTCATATTGCCCCTGCACTCTATGGAGAATACTGTCACACAGCCACTATATGTCTTGATCTAATTAGCCAGAGGACAGAAGTAGCGAGAGGAAGAGAAAAGAGAGGATGGAATGATGAAAAAGGAAAAGGAGAACAGCAGGAAAGAAAGAGATGCAGGAAAAAAGATGGTGAAATAAGAACGTTATCAAGAAAGGGAAGGAACAGAAGTGTGGAAGTCATGTTTTGCCTGGAAGCTTTGTAAACACACTTCAAACTGTGTTTGTTGTAAAATGCTTCCTGAGTGTGTGGAATTTTCCCTGCATGATTCCCATTTTGTGTGTACATCAACACATTCATTTAGGTTATCTCTCCGTCCATTTTCTTCCACTCATCCTTTTCAGGGTTGGTTTTGGGGGGCCCTATGACAGCCTTTCCCAGCTGTCATAGGGTGAGAGGCAGGGCACACCCTGGACAGGTCACCAGCCTAACACAGAGAGACAGACAACCATTCACACCTGTGGGCAATTTAGAATCACCAATTAACCTTTGGACTGAGAGGAAACCAGAGTATTCAGAGAAAACCACTCCACACAGAAAGGTCAAGGTGGATTCGAACCACCACACTACCGTGCTGCCTCAGTTATGTCTCTCGTAAATATTAAAGCTACTTAATCATCATGTTAAATGCTGATGGTTTAGTTAGCTTAGTTCTTTCTTTTGCCAAAATTGCGGTCTATACATCACATATGCTCACAGCCACTCATTAGTTACATCTGTTTAACTGCTCATTAATGCAACTGTCTAATCAGCCAGCAGCTACTCAATTCATTTAGACATATGCACATGGTCATGTTGACCTGCTGAAGTTCAAAGTGAGCACTGGGATGGGAAAGAGAGGTGATTTAAGTGACTCTGAATGCGGCGTGGTTTTGAATGCCAGACGGACTGGTCTGGGAATTTCAGAAATTGCTGATCTACTGGGATTTTCCCACATAACCATCTCTAGGTTTTACAGAGAATGGACTGAAAAAGAGAAAATGTCCAGTGAGCAGCAGTTCTCTGGGTGAAAATGCCTTGTTGACGTCAGAGGTCAGAGAAGAATGGCCAGACTGCTTGGAGCACATAGGAGCACAACATTAACTCAAATGACCACTTGTTACAACCAAGGTATGCAGATCAAACCTTGAAGCAGATGGACTACAGCAGCAGAAGACAACACTGGCTCCACTCCTCTCAGCAAGCTGGAAACTTCACTTCACTTGGGCTCACCAATATTAGACAATAGAAAATTGGAAAAACGTTGCCTCATTCGAAGCAGTTCTTTGGGTAAAAGGGGGTCCAACCTGGTACCAGCAGGATGTAATTAATGAAATGACTGGTGCATGCATATCTACAGTGGCTGATAATATTAAGTTACTAGTATGGTAATTTGTTTGTTTTTTGTATTTCAAATATGCAGCATGTATTTTTTTTGTTTTTAAATATAAATAATATATCAATATATCAAATACTGTTGTCACGGCAGAAAGGATGTTTGCAGGATTGAGTATGTGACGCTGCAATGACGTCTGCATGCCTTTTGCATATTATAAAGAGAATGCAAGTTGACGTGGGCCTTCCTGCACCAAAACCCCGACACAGACTCTGCTTTGAACAAAACAACAGTACATGAACGAACACATCTTGGTAGTAAACACAGGAAAACGAGCTGACACTTGCCCAGCATGTGTTAATTTGAGTAAACCAAATCAGACAGATACAATACAGCCTGCTTCCAGTTTGACTCATGAAAATAATGTAAAGGCAAGAGTTTCAATCAGGTCTAATACACTGTTTAAAACAGCTATTTGGCTGTTGGCTGATGCTAATACTAAAGTGTTTTTAAACACTTTTCTCCATGTGTCTAAATTCAGTCTTAAAATATATATTTAAGTAAATCCCAGACCACAAATTTAATGGGACAAAGCGGATCAATGTTGTCATCTTCCATCTGTGAGTATCACCTTGCTTGCTGATAGGTCGATGACAGTAAAAGGGGATATCAAACAGTACTCGGGTGATGCTGTAAATGCTGCATCCCTAAACAAAATATTTAATGTATTACACCTGTCAGTGACAGCGTTTAACCTAATGTACCGCCTGCCTAATGTGTAGATTCCAGTTGTGCAACTGAAACAGTTCTGATCGGTCTTGGACTCTGCAGGACTGCTGAAGGCAGTCTGTGGTTTAAGGCTACGAAATTTTAGCTGCAGATCCTTAAAAGCAGATTGAGATCATTTGGAGGCAAGTCAGCACCTTGAACTCTAATGTTTCTCATACATTACTAAGTTTCGCAGTGTTGCCCAAAGCAGATCCTTATGTTTGCATACTTTCCGGCTTCCACGTTTTACTCTCGCTGCCCAATATATAAACCCAGGATCCACTGTGAGGAGATGATAATTGTTATTCACTTCAACTGTCAGTGTGTTTGTCAGTGGCATGTATAAATAATAGAATAAGGGAACAGAATGTGTTCTGAAAACAGATAATTATGCACTTTAGATGCACTAGTGTACAGTGTGGACCGATTAGCACTCGTAGCGTGTATAATAAAGGGGTGGAAAAGAGATGGAAAAACAAAATAAAAGGCATTATTTAAATGCATACATGAAGGGAGCAGTAGCTTGACAAAAATCTCAACTCCAAAAATCTACTGACTGTAAAAGTAGCTAATAGAAAGAAAATGTTCCTGCATTGCACAATGTACCCTCTCCATTGCTGAGATGAAATGTAATTCAGAGTCTTAAGTGCCAGTTATACTTGGGACCCCCTTTGAATTGTCTTACTTTGTAGCTTTACAAAAATCCAGCCAAATACTTTTCGATTCTATTCTGTTCTACTCTATTCTATTCCGAGCCCTCAGTCCCTGCTGATAAATGAAGTGGCCAGTCAGGTTATGCTAATTGATGTCTCCTCCTTTGCTTCCTTCCTCTTTTCTCCAAAGTTCAATTACATTCATCCACTGCCATCCATCACTGGAATGAAGCTCGCTGTGGGGCAAAATTAAATGTGCCAATTTCAATTAGCCAGCGTGAGGCAGTGCAGGGGACAGAGGTGACTGTGGTGGAAATTGGTTAGTGGAGGGGGTTTCAAAAATAGGGGTGGGCGCAGGAGGAAGGGGCAGTGCTGGTATTGTGTGGTGTTTGGAAAGTAGAACTGCTCTGAAAAGAGGGGTTTTTTTTTTTTTTTGGACAGGGGGGGCTTTATTCCAGCTTCAACTGTTTTCAGTCGCCTCAGAAAAAGTGTAATAAATTGCTTTGGAGTTATCCTATTAGCCTGAATATGAGGGTTGCTTTGCTTTGTGGGATGAAATCATAAACTGAAGTCTCTGAAATCAAAGCCTATGGAGATGTGCCTTAAATTAGCATTTTTGGGCAGTGGCTGACTTTGTCTACGGGGAAACTGATAAACCATTTTCTTCAAAAAGCAAAAAAATACCATGATTATGAGTTTATGGTGTCAGGTTGAAGTCTTATTACATGCAACATGATCTGATTTTGGGTGGACCTGCATTGCGATTGACAAATCGCTATTGCATGAGCTTTCAGTGTTTCTCAGTATGACAGTCAGCTTTGCCCTGTGCTCATGATGGTAACAGCCAAAACCTTCATTTGAGGCTTTAAAAATGCCGCAAGCAGAAATAGCAAAACAATGCAAAGTGCCAATGTCACAGTGGCTCTGGAAATACTTAGAAAATATAAGGTGGAAGGAAGGAAGAGATGCTGGAAAAATACCCATGTGGTCTTGTGTGACCTGAGACATGTTGCAATTCTAAAGTGTGACTGTTGGAAGTTTCAGCACCACTAATTCAGTAAAACAATTAGAAAGACAAGATGAAACATAATGATCTACAAGAAACGTGCAGGGAGAACAAAACTATTTTGGAAGAGTTAAGAAGCTTGAGCAACCCAAGATGACAACAACAAAGCAACGCTGATGAAAGAAGGAAATTATGGAAATGATTGCAGCGGCGAATCAAACCGTTTTCCATAAGGTTTCCACTGTTAATTGAGCATCTCAAGTCTCGTTACTGATGTCAAGCCAACATTAAGTGGCTGCCCCACATCTGTGACTGTTTGTGAATTCCTCCTGAAGTATTTTGAAAATGTTGCTGTGGTGATTTTAAAAGCTGGCACATAGAGGTCAAACATATTTCCTGTCATCAAGTTTCACATAGACCTCAGTATTTTCAGTTGTGTACATGCAGGATTGTATTGTGGCAGTCAGTGGAGGAGGAGCATGACAGATCGTGTAGGCGATGCCAAACAACATTCTCAGAAAATGTAAGTAGCATATCAATTAGTGTCTTATGAAGTAAGTAATTAAGCCATCATTAATTTTAACTGCAGGGTTTTTGGATTGAAGTGATATAGATGTTCACTAACCATATGGGGCATTGTGATAATAAAACACATCTTTACATTGCTGCACGTTTAGTTTGCCATGTGCAATGTTAATTCAATTTTGTGTTAAGACAAAAAAAAAATCTAATTGTTATTAAATTAGAGTAATCCCTTAGGATTATATAAGGTTAAAAATACAAAGCAGCTCAGCAGTGGCTTATTTCCTCAGAGCTGATAATAAACTCTGCTCACAGACTGAAAGGTGTGCAGCTGCTCCAAAGATCCCATCCCAAACTAAAATAAACCTGCCTTCACCTCGACTTTATGCGCTTTGTCAAGACTGCTTGTTTAATAAGCAGCAAGCCAAAGACGTTTCTTTGTTACCAGCTTGTTATTAAAGCCGTAGCGGCATGACGACAACAATCAAAGGAGTTTCTTTGTGTTGCTGTTCAAGCGCCTCTCACATGATAACTAGAACTCTTTGGGCACCAGACAGGAACGGCTGATAAATAATCTCCTCTTTACTGAGGACTGGCAGACAGCAGGCCGAAGGAGAAATAATAATTTGCCCCCCCCCCCCCTTCCCCCCTTTCTCTCAGTATCCTCAGCAATGGGCCCGGTTTAGCCATAACCCCCATCCTCCCTCCCTCCGGCTGAAACAGGCTGATACTTTACAGAGAAGTGATTTCAAACTTTTAAACGGTTTCTCTGTGACTTGTATATCCTCTAATTGTTATTCATAGCTCTGTCAGGAGAGGAGGAGGCGAGGAAGAGGAGAGAATGAGAAGAGGAGAGGGGAAATGTTGAGGACAGACGATGAAGGAGAGGGAACGGGATGAGATAGAGAGGAGAGGAAAGGAGGGCGGATGGGCTGACAGAAGAGAGGAAAAAGGAGAAAATTAGAAGAGGAGAAATTAAAATGGAAATAGGAAAATTAGGGAAATTACAGAAGAATAAAGTAACGGAAAAAAACGGGATCGAGACACAAAAAAGGAATTAGGTGAATTGATACTGCCTCTTCAGTTTCCTCATATTTTTTAATTATTAGTCTCTGTTGGGCTGCCTCAATTTTGTAAACTAATTGCAAAAACACTTTTACCTGTCCTCTTCTGCGTGTGGTCAATTTGTGGTTGTTATATGTGCAGCTGTTTCCAGCAGGCATCAGCAATTCACAAGTGAGACTCAGGCGTACTACGCGTGTTCCAAAAATCCCAAGTTTTGTACAGTACTGTGCAAAAGTCTTGAGCCACCACTCATTTCTTTATATTTTGATAGGGAAATGGGTGTAGCGGTTCATTGAAACTTGTCCAAACATACATGGAAATACAGTTTAATAAGACTAATAATACATAGTGTGTAACTGATGGTTTCTCGTTGCGTGTTTCTGTCCAGGTATGCTTTTATGTGCAATAAAAGCATACCTGGACAGAAACACAGTGTGTCTGGGCTCATTGTCAAGCTGAAAAATGAAGCAGCTGACAATCAGACGCTTTCCAGATGGCATTGAATGGCGGATCAAAATCTGACAGTACTTTTCTGCATTCATAATTCCATCGGTTTTATCAGGATCCCCATCAATGCAGCCCCTAACCATGACACAGCGTCCACTGTTTTGCAGACGGTTGGAGACACTCACTGTTGTACCTCCTGAACTTGTCCATACAGTACATATTAATCAAATTTGGATCCATCACTCTATAAGACCTGTTGCCACTGATCTTCACCCTGGTTTCTGTATAATTCGACATGTCTGACCCTGTTCTCCCCGTTTCCCTTCCTTAAGAACGGCTTCTTGACAGCCACCCTTCCACTCAGACCAATTATGAGGCTTCAGTGAATAGTAGATGGATCAGCTGAAGGACCAGATTGATGAAGGTCTACCATTTCTTTTGTCCTCCACTTGTCCAGTTTGCTCATTTTAAGGACACACTACAAGTTTTGCCAAGTTTTCAGCTAATAGCTCTTTGGGAATCACTTAGTGCAAAAATACTATTTTATCTTTGTCAAACTGTGTTATCTTTGGGATTTTTTTTTTACAGATTCAACTAAGGAAATAGGAACAAATTATATGTTTTTACAACAAGTGGCTAGTAACGATACCTAACAAAATTGCCAGTTGAAAATCGAGTTAAGCACTGTCTCATATTGTATGTTTGAATGATTCATAGGTCAGTGTAGCTTCATTTAAAAAAAATGAAAATGGTCAGGTATAAGGACTGGACTGAAAATGAAAAAGCAGACTTTTAAACAGTGTTGTCTTGCACAGTAAAATTTGACACTTAGGCCAGATGTTAGAGTGGAAATGAATCAGGGCTCTTAAGGGACTTTGGAAAATCTATTATCAAACAGTGTAAGCTAATCATGTTCCCAGAGGCAGTGCTAAATGGTTTTTCTGTCTTAAGGTCCTTAACTGAATATCCTGTGTTCAAAGTCACTGTGAAAGCTAGAAGAGCAAAGCCAGAAAATCTGTGTACCTAAAAATCTAAATGGGACTATATAGGTGTGTGTGTGCGCATATATATATATATATATATATATATATATATATAAGATATGAGACAGTCTGTAGGGATAACAAGAGGGTTTGTTCCCAGCTAAACCTGAATACTTTAATTTAAAACAAGACTTAAAATGAATTTTAACTGGCTTCTTCTATTTAAGCTGTGTACGCAGGGCTGATCTCAGTTAGTTTTTTTTGAGTTCAAATTAAAAAAAAATAAATAAGATTGTGACAAATTCTTTTCCATTGCAGTACTCCTAACACTACCAAGATCTCCATATTAAAATAACCTTAATATTTAAAAGTGTCTAAGTATATCTGTGCTTCTGTCTCATCTAATTTTACTGGAAGAAAAAAAGTGAGTATCTGGGGCATATGACAGCGAATTTGCCTGAACCTGAAGACTCGTGAAAAATTGACTCTAAAAGCAAATCGTAACTGACTTATTAATGCTGTGTCACACATAAAGCAGTCCCTTGTCATTTACCCCATTCTGACCGGTTTTTATTCATTCAGCAGTTTTTATGCCAAATCAATAAGGAATGTCTTAACTGCAGGTACTGTGTGCCTGAAGGTTCAATTATGAATGCCAGTATAACCTGTCACACCGCAACCTCCAGTGTAACTGTGTGTTCTCAGGTTTCCAGTAGTTGTCTCTTACAGTCCTGACCAAAGGGGACAGCATTGTGAACGAGGGAGCAAAATTAGACAATTTGCTGTTTGTTTTGCATAAAAGATCAACTATAAATAAAATACCTGAGGCTGTTTGGAGGCTATGCAAACATGGACGTATTAGCAAAATAATCTTGTCACTCTAAAATATATATTTATTTACTCTTCACATTTGTGCATTTGCAAGATTTTCAGTGCATATTGTTTTTCATATCAATGACACAAAACAGATTACTATTTATTATTAAGCTTAAAATTCCATGAAAACATTCCGAGTAGCTTCCCAGCAGCCCTACTAAAGTTAATGCTAACAACTGGAGAAGAGGGAAAAGAAAGGGACCCGAGACAGAGAGGAAGAATGACAGATCACAATTTGAGGGTACGAACAGTATAACCTAAGACTTACAGTTAGCTTCATACGTCTATAAATCCTCCATTTGGAAGCATTTAAAGGGGAATTCCCCCATTTTTGAAATATGAATTACAAGCCTTGACAGAGCATATGCATCAATATTTATTCAAATAACACTGGAATGGCACTGCCTGACTTTTTAAAATCTGACCTATCATTGTATTATGTTTAGTCTTTTACTGACCTTTTTGTCTGGCATTTCAATTACAACACAGTACAGTGAGACTGGTGGCCGATTTGAGCGGCAACAGTCATTACAGCTGTACTGTTGGCATTGTGGCGTGCAGCGTCCCTGGTTATCCATAAACCTTCATTAAATTATTTTACCATCTGGATGACTGATTAAAATTACCGGTGTGCACAGGCAAAACCAAATTACTAGCCTCCCTTGATAATACTAATATTAAGAAAGAGTTTCAGCCTGCATTTATGTGTAACCATTAGAACTAAAACAACTCCAAGGTCTAGAGGTGAAGTCAGTGTTATGAAGGCAGATCCAGTGAATATGACTTAAAAGCATCATCATGAATAAGTACAAAGAAACACTTCATGGTTCTGGGTTCAGATGGAAGGAGCAAAACAAAAACAACAGCTATAATAATACAGTTTCTTTCTTTCTGTGTGACTGCCTGGCTTGCTGGATGTCACCCTATTCTTTAATCTGTTTAGTATCTAATTGTGAGTAATGATGCTATTGGCTGATATGGCATGTAGCTCAGCCAGACCCTCTGTGCCCAGTCTGCATATCTAACCCATCTGTGAGCCACACACAGACATGGCCGGGGCCATATTAATACACACACCAAAGCAACTGGCACATACACACATATCACTGCAACAGTCTTGGTTTAACACAGACACACGCACACACATACCATAGCAACTGTCAGTTTTAGCACGTTGGCTAACCAGCGGATTCATAACACACCAAATTAGCTTTAAATTTGCAATGAAAAATCAGTTCATTAAAAAAGCATTAAATATGAGTGGGTACTGTGTGTGTGTGTGTGTGTGTGTGTGTGGTGGCGATGATGGTGGGGGGTGTTAATCGAGCCTTTTTTTTTTCCCCTCCATTTACATTCTCCTCCCCCTTTGCGCCTGCCTTTTCGACTTTTCTAGTTCTGGCATGATCACACGTCAAATGGCTGCAAGTCTTCTTTTATATCAGAATTAGCCGTAATCATGCAGAGGTATCCTTTCAGCCTGTCCACTCACCGAATGCAGTCATTTGTCCAGTTGTTGATCAGAAGGCTTTGGGTACAAACAACAAGTCACACACTAGAGTTGGTCCAATCAGGGCGCTTTGAATTTGGCAAATTAAACAACAAAAGTCCAATTGGTCCAGTCAGATAAGGGAGATGGTTTGTTTGTTCATTCATATTACACTGCGAGATAAAACATAACGGCTTTTCATATTTTAAATCTGACTGCAGATACACTTTTAAAATGCTGCTCTAAACTGCAGAGATCATTGCCGAATACTGAAAGTACTCCATCTACTGTACGTTGGCTTTCTTCCAGACAAAAATACTAAGACTTGCTTATATGATGGGAAGGCAAACTTAAAGGAAAGGAGGTTTAAAAAAGTTGCTGTGCAGACTAAGAAGCTGACAGCTTTTTCCTTAGGAGACAGGAAGGTAATTTGTCACCTGAATTATGTGAGAAAAAGGAGAGGAATGTAAGATCTGCAAGGTTTCTGCCTAACTGTTGTTATCATTGTGCAGGTGACAGTGGGAGACAAGGGCAGAACGTTGTATAAAGTTGGAAATAAACTGCTGCACACTGAGCTGTTACATTGTGAGAAAAAACAAATCTTCATCAGAAGGGTTCATGCAGTTCCAGTGGTGCACAAATCCAAAGTATATTTTGGAGTTTACATCGTACATTTGTAGAGACATTTCAGCAAAAATGACATACCTGTATATACATTTTTTTTAAAAGATGTAATTAGAATTTAAACCACTTAAGCTTTAATGTATCACTGAGTGATTATGAGAATAGATCCACGGATGAGGAAAAGGTGGTCTCACTAGAATCCACATAGACTTCTCTGGGGCTGTTGGCTTTTTGGCAAAGAAGTGTGGGGGATCAGAGAAAGAGAGATGATGATTATGGAAATGAGCAAGCTCTCTTTCTGAAAGATTAAACAGGCCACTGATTGCTTTTACATAACCTTCATTCACAGACACACAGACTTGCTCTGTCACTTTCCCTCTCCCTCCCTCCCTCTCACTCACTCACACACACACACACACACACACACACACACACACACACACACACACA
>JAVDPK010016719.1:0-16749 GCA_034780415.1 Cichlasoma orientale
GTGTGTGTGTGTGTGTGTGTGTGTGTGTGTGTGTGTGTGTGTGTGTGTGTGTGTGTGTGTGTGTGTGTGTATTACAGGAACAGAGAAACTAAAAATCAGTCTCTCCTCTCCTCCGCCTCCTCTTCCAGACCATCAGATGGACACTAAAGTAGCCCCAGTGTGCATTAACTAAAGACACATTTTAGACCCAGTTCAAACTGTGAAACCCAAGAAGTGGAGTCTTAACAGGCCTCCTCATACTCCCTCCTTTTCTTCTTCCCCTCCCTCACCGAAGTATACATGCCACCCCTCCTTCTACTCCACCTCCTCCTCTTCCACCTCCTCCCCCTGTTTTCTTTCCTGGCGAGGGTGACATGGCAGTGCTTCAGTGAATGGGTCTCCTCAGTAAAAAGCATTAGAGGTAGAAAAGGCCAGGCGGGGTGGCTCCAGTGCTCTGCCCTCATGATTTCCCTGGCAAGCCAAGAAAAAAATGGCTAATCCATTCGTCCTCTCACTCCCTCCCTCCTTCATTCCCTGCTTCCCTCTTTGCTCCCTCCCTCTGGGGCTCTGACAAAAGAAACATGGCTCTCCCAGAGGCCCGCTGCTGACCTTCTAATTCACTCACTCTGCCCTTTTTATGTTCTTCTCCAGACATATTTACAGAGAGGGAGAGGAGGGAGGCTCTCAGGGAAGGAGAGTGGGAAAGGCTTGGAAGTGAGCAAAGAGTTGTACCACTTCTTCTCTTCTTCTGCATTGTAGTGGAGTAATTAAGTGCTCATCATCTTTAAGAAAAGGTTGAAGTGGGCTGGTAAAGCAGCTATAGATCTAATATGCAACTGCACCTGAAGCAAGAGCAGAAATTTGGCCAAAAGAAATTCCGATACATTTAAAAGCACAGTTCAGAGTTGGAAGAGTGGAGGCTGTTCTCTGCAGGAAAAGCCATCCAGACAGGAAGGAGTTAAGTGAGCTGTGACAGCGACAAGCGCAAATGCAAACTAGGCTGCCTGCCAGGCTACCAGCTCCAAAGCTCCTCTCGCTGGCTCACGTCATCAGCTTGGAACAGAGCGGAGAGGAGGGAAAAGGAGAGGAGGAGGAGGAGGAGGAGGAGGAGGGGTCGATGGCTAGAGGCCTGGAGCTGGGTGTCGGGGTGCTGATCTCTGTTTGAGCTGGGAGTGAGGACTTGGATCAGGGGTTTGAGTTCAACCAGGAACTGAAGAGAGAGATCAAAAAAAGAGATTTTGAAATGGAAAGCAGGCCAGGGTTAAGAGGGTGATGGACTCGTGGTTGTGAATCTGTGGGGTGTTAAGTAACTCGTTAAAAGCCATATATTGCGTTCAGTTGAGTTTATGAGCAGCTCAGGTAGCATTCACATTGCCAGTCATGCATTCAGTTGAGTTTTAAGTGGTTTTCAGTACTTAAAAAAAAAAAAAAATTAGGTGTTTTTTTTTTTTTTAGTTTGTAAAATCCTCAGATAGCCGTTGGATTAGTTGTGGCTCTTCCCAGACATTCACTGCCTCAGCTTTCTGCACTTGATTGTTAATAATGAGTCAATACCCAGCCACAATGTCTTCTTTAAAGTCAAGTTATAGACTGCCACTGCTGATGCCAGCCTCTTGGACTTATAGCACTGGTGTGTGTGTGTGTGTGTCGGTGGCATGCCTGTTGGTGCCATTGGGGACTGACCCGGAGTGCCTATGTGTAAGAGGATCTAGTTGGGGGGCTGTGGTGACATGTACACATGCACACGCGCGCACACATACAGTTTTTGACACATACGCACAAGCGGGCAGATAGAATGTGGTGTGAGCCCTGGCGCACGGCCGACTGTCACACAGGCGCTTCCTCCCACTGCAGGTTAAATTTAGGCACAGTTGTATTCTTATACCACCAGCCAGTCACCTCACTCGACAGACAGTCGGCCAGCCCTGTAGTCAGTCAATTAGTCATCCAGTGAATCGGCTGGAGGTTTAACCTTCATCAGAGATTAAATTTAGTCCTGGCACCTTGGCTCATTAAATCAAACTAGTTCTGCTGTCATGCTGAAGGTCCCAGGGAAACAGCCCATTTTTGGTGCAAACCGAGGGCGAGATAAGGCCTGTATGTTTGGTATGGAGTATTAATACCTAAGACGGTATCTTTAATTTTTTTTTTCCTTTTTATTAAAGAACCTCCAGCAATTAGGAGCTCGGCTCAGAAACAGAGCACCCTCAGTCTCCCTCCTCTCCCTCGGCATTCCTGCCTTGTTTGGGTTAGCAGGGAGAGGAAAGGGCTGCGCAGGATATGACCTCATGTCTTTGAGGAAAAGGCGAGCGGACAGGGAGGCAGCTGAGGCCTCATCTTGACGGAAAACAAACACTGGAGTGCACCGAAGGAGAGCGAGAGAGAGAGAGAAATTGAAAATTTGTTTTCCTTAAATGATGAGAGGAATGCATGTGGCGCCTGTTGCGGTCGAGTGACTTCACACGTCCTCAGCCGTCACAGGGTTTCTGTTTTGGTTTTACCTTTTTATTTCTTTGCATCTCCTTTTTTTTTCTTAAAAGAAAAACAAACAATTTTTTTTTTCATTGCTTGAACAGTGAGAGGAAGGAATGAAGAGGGAGAGAAGATGGCGGCTTTGGGTGGAGAGAGAGGTGGCCGGCTCCTCTGCTCTCTCCTCTGTAATTTGGAGGCTGTGTGTTAGCCAGCGAGTTGAGCCCAGCAGAGCTGGGCCGCCCCGTGCCGGGCCAGGATCTCTCATTACTCCCCACTTCCTCTCCTTGCGCGGCAGCCAAACCGCCTCTTGGCAAGGGACTTAATTTTGGTTTTGGCTGTCCTCTGTTCCCCACCCTGTGTCATTATGCTGCACAAATCGAAAAAACAGCACAGACAGCAGAGGATCGGGGGGGGGGGGGGGGTGAAAGAGAAGGGGACGAGAGAGGAAAGCGCATCTAGTCTGCAAAGCTCCGCACGCTTTATATCCTCTTGGAGCATCGTTTACAGTTGAAAACATTTACCTACCTTAGCAGAGCCCGCTGATTGAAAAGAGGCCTATGCAGATTTGGCCGTTAGCCAAAGCTGGAGGGAAGCCCAGAACAAGATGAACATTGTTTTGGTTTGCAGTCACTCTGTGGAAGTGGATTTTGACATTACCTCAATGTATGAAGATATGAATGAAGGACGGAGGGAGAGAAAGAAAGAGAGGAGAGTGTGTGAAGTGGAAAGAGGAAGGAAGGGATAGAAGCTGTCTTTAACTGGATAAAAACAGGAATGGAAATAAGTGGAGACACATGCCTGTAAACCTCTGTCTGTGTGTGTGTGTGTGTGTGTGTGTGTGTGTGTGTGTGTCAAATTTCTAGTGTGACACACAGTCCTGCTGTCTCCACCCTCCCGCCTGCTCATTCATGTAGTCACTTTGTCGTTTGTGTACTCAGACTCCGAGTGGAGGGGTGTGTGTTCGTCTCTCCCTCTGTCTTCATCTTGGTGACAGACTCAACCCTGTCAGTAGCCGCATCTCTGTCTCGACCGTTGTCATAACCACACACACACACACACACAGGCATGCACTCACGCACACATGCAGAGGTATATGACAATAAAAAGTTAGGGTCACGTGCAGCTGGATCTGCTGTTTGTTTAGTTCCCACAGTATTTCTTTTTTGCACCACAACAATGCAGGTGATTGTCAGGTTTGTCTGTCTGTAGCGCCCTGCGTGTCTAAATGGCTCTGCGATTCAGATCCTGCGGGTAATCTCTTGACTCGCGTGTTTGCAAAAGTGGGCTGATGACATCATTGCAGTCTGCCCGGCACCTTGTAGCCAGCTAGCTAGTGTTTATTTGTCCTGTCACCCTGGGAAATCTGGGCTTGCAGGGAGTGGCTGTGTGTGCGTGTGTTAGGGTCAGCTTGATGAAGTGTTGGAATAACAACTCAGCAGGAGCAGGGAGGAGGTGTAACACGGAAACACAAGTGTCCTTGAGTGGAAAAGTATTGTGCTGTAATCGAGTGATAATGTAGATCCAGATGGAAGCTGCCGGCCGCCCGGTTGATTATGAAACGACCCTGTGTTTTGTCACAAGCTGCGGAAAACGCAATGCCTGAGCGACTCCAAGACGCGTGGATCAATGTAATCATGGCAGAAACGTCCACTCGGAGAAAATTGTAGCACAGATGGAGGCATTAGGGGGGAAAACATGCACCATTTCTTCTCCTTATCTTTACCTCGTCGAGGCCGGATGGTTCATGTTAGAGATGGCGTGTCTGCAACTCGTTCTCTCTATCTGTGTTTCTGCAAGAAGTCAGATCTGCTGATAGTGAAACCGTGCCACTCCCCTTGGTGGTTTTCCTGCCATCGGGGCTTATTTATATTTCCTGAACTGGGAGGCGAGGGGGGGGCCTTTGCTTCGTACCCGACCTGCCACTCTAAAGTGCCACTTCCTCTGTCTGCTACTAAACCCACTACTTTTCTTTCTTTTTTTATCTGCCATTTGGTGCTGAAATAGTGTCGTTTCTCCCTCTTGGCTCTCAATTTATGCTCTTCAATGGAACAAAATGGAACGCTTTTTAAATAGTTTTACTGCTCGATGCCCACTGAAAACTGCCATATTTGTGACTAAAGGGGGAATTCAATCATTCTGCAACCACCCCCCCGTCAGTACACCGACATAATGAAAGACTTTAGAGAAGTGTAACCCTGATAAACTGCTCATATCACTTATATGCAACATCAGTTTGGACCCATCACTCTCCTCAACACTGCTAGGCTGCGTAGAGCTCAATCTCCAACAGGTGACAAGGTAGTACTGCATCGATCTTCGTGTGTGTGTGTGTGTGTGTTTTTTGTTTGTTTGCAGCAGAGTTTCAGGATTGCAATGCTAGATTGTTTAGTGTTCTTTGGAGAAACACCACAATCTAGTTGATAAATAACATAATTTAGCCTAAGTTAATGGCTTTTTTGTTAATGGTTGCATGCTCTGCTGCACAACAAGTAATCAATCACAATCAAGAGCAGACGTAGTTCTTATCTTTCAGCACAAAAAAAAACACACACACACACACACACAAACCAGACTGTATGCTGTCTATAATCTGTAGTTGGTGCCAATGTGAGACGGGGACAGTCTTCTCTCTTGACAGAAATACAGCTGACCTTTCTGTTTCTGCGGTCAGCTGCATTCCTTACAGTAAAAGAAAGTGAACTGATCAGACAATAGGAGTTGGCAACAAAAAAAACCCAGCTTGCTGTTGAATACACTAACTTTGTTTAAAAGGGGAAAAAAAATCAAATCAATGAGACCAAATATTTTTGTGAGCACACAGAGAGAAACGCCAGGCTTTCACCACAGACAGAAACGCACAGATGCAGGGTTGAACATATATGGCATGGCAGAGTGAGCAAAAGGAATGCCTCAAGGTTGACCCTTGACTTCTGGAATAGACTTTCCCCCCGCTTGAGAGAGGGTGTTGACTTGGAAAATAAGGCACCGTGAAGGGCCCTTGCCCCTACCCCAGTGGTGTTGTATCCTTTATGTCTTCCTCATTCCTGTTTTCAGTAGGTGTGTGTCTGTGTGTGTGTGTATGTGTGTGTGTGTGTGTGTGTGTGTGTGTGTGTGCGCGCGCGCGCGCGCCGAAGTGAGATGACGACAGGGTCATTACACATCTGAGCTGAGAGAGGCACAAACACACAGAGCTCTCAGGGATCGATGCGAGACAGATCTCAGGAGCCTCCTCGCTATTTACAGATGTTGAAAGTGTAGAGTTCAGAACAGAAGGTTGGAAATTTTTGGGTGTGTGTGTGTGTGTGTGTGTGTGTGTGTGTCCATGACGGTGTTTAACATGCAATTCTGTGACAGTGCCAACCTCTAAGAATAGAAGCAGCCGTGTGTGTGTGCGTGCGTGCGTGCGTGCGTGTGTGTGTGTGTGTGTGGAGTCAGACAGAGGTAATGATTAACCTTTGCAGACTGCGTAAGAGAAGCACCTAGTCTGCCACCCCCGCGCCACCCCTCCTCCCTTCAACTGAGTCCAATTGTCTCAGCTAGCGTGGCGTCCAGTCTTTAAGCCTGGGGACCATTAAAAACCACAGGGGAGCTAACACCCTGTCCATTTGCCAAATCTGCTATTATGTGCTAAAAAATTCTGCACTGCACAGGATGTTTATTTAACAACACATATTTACAATTTTCTCATACGCTGCACTAGACTATACTAGACCCCCAGACCTTGCAGGAAGTTAAGCTGATCATGCATTAAATACCAGAAAAACACAGGAGAAATATGCTGATTTGCTTGTAACCAATATCCACATTAGCCCACACTTCCTGCAACATTATTTCAGTGTTCCTCTTAGTGGTAAACTAGCATGGAAACTGTTTTTTTGGGGATGGGGGTGAGGGGTTGCATGTGGATCCCATGGGGCGAGACAGCCAGACGGGGGCAGAACATAAAGGGCTGGGGTGACAGATGGCCTCAGGCTGCTAGCTAGCCAGCTTATCTTCAGCGAGGAGAAGCCTGAGAGACGGGGACTGAAAGGACACGGTGCAGACGAGCAGGTGGGGGAGGCAGACGTACGGGCTAATACTCGGATGGGCAGACGGATGCACAGACAGAGAATCAGACAGCTTTCTAAGCATTTGGAGACCATATCTGATGGAAACACGCTAGGGCAGGTGCTCTGACGGCACGGCTAGGCACGCACCTGACACACCTGAAATGGTGTCAAACGGTAACATGAGGAGGCTGACCAGCAGACTCTGCAAAATGTGTTAAAAATTTAAATCAGTTTAAATGAGCCTTGCCCTCAAGGTGCGCCGATATGGTGGCACACAAATTAGTGTTTTATATATGTGTGTGTGTGTGTATGTGTGTTGATCCGGTGTTCATCAGTATGAGGTGCGAGGTCGTCTGCTGTCAGGACAAGCTGTGAACATACTCTTCACGAGGCGGCGCCCCACCGATCTCGTCTCCTTTTGCTCGCTGCTGCTTCGCAGAACTGAGAAAGTTTGTGTTTGTTTACCTGTGACGGACGTTTGAGCTGGATTATGAAAAACATGGCTGTTTATCAAGAGATTTCGTTTACATTTAGTGAATACATTGTTTTCTAGACCTTGGATCAGACTAAAATTTAGGAGATCTTGATTAATTATTAATGTTAACTGCGTCTCCAGCAAGACAGTACTTGTAGTACTTCTTCTAAAAATCTAGTAGCGCAAATAAAAGGATTTGAATCCTCCTTTTCATACAGCCGACCTCTCTATTATGTTTCTTTTCCGTTTCTCCAACTTCCATTCTTTTATTCTTTCATCTCTTTTCTCTTCTGCGGTTTTCACTTACCTGCAGTCTGAGTTTCTGAGAGGGGAGGATGACTAGGGAGGGGAAGGGGGGGTGGGGGGGTGAATGCAGTTAGTGCAGTCCTGAATAGCAGGGTGTTTTCAGGCTGCAATGACAGGCTCAGACAGGCAGCCGCTCTAATGACCTCTGACGCCAGGCCCCGTCTCTCTCAGCAATAACAAACACACACAAGGGCCCCACAGGTGAGCTCCGGCAGCAGGCCCACTGTCAGCTGTTAAGAAAGTCCAGTCCGTCGTTCTGTCCGTCAGCCGCTGTGTGCGTGCGTGAAAAAGAAAAGGAGACCATCTGACACTAGCACGAGATACAGATGACACTTTCTGTCTCTTATCTCAAAGATAAACCTTTCTTTTCCTCCATTTGGCCTGAGGTAGATATCTGGGTACTTAGTTTCCCCCAGCACCCCATGAGGATGGATTTACGATAAACTCCCTGAGGCTCGGCTCAGACCAACTTCAAAGAACTCAGCCCCTCTTGTTTTATGGAAGGCATGCTTCTTTTTTTTTTTTTGTGCCCCTTTCCTTCTCCTCTTCTCTTTCTGTCTCTCTTCTCCCAGTGTTATCTTTGTCTCTCTCTCTCTCTCTCCCCCTCTCTCTCTCTAATGAAGGCTAATGACAGGCTGGGGTAAGTCCGCTTGGGCCAGCACAGATCCTGCCACATTAATGTTGCCGTTTTTCTCAGACGGGACCTTCCAAATTACCGGTTACATTCACAGCTACTGCCAGATTAAAGGGGGGGGTTGCATCGCATCTGAAATGGGCTCTGTTTTTTTTTTTTTTTTTTTTTTTTTGTATATATCTCCTCCTGCCAAGCTTTCTTAACCTTTTGCGTGTCTCATAGAGGCTGGATTTCTATGTGTGTGAGGAAGATGGAAAGTATAAAAGATGGCCAATCAGTTAGATAGAAGTTGCAGCAATTATGGGATGACCCTAAAGGCGCAGGAGACTCCTAAAAACCATGAGAGGAAGCAAAGTTGCAAAAGTAACAGTCAAAATATGTGAAAAGTCTTCCCTCTCCTCCCCACCCCACCCCTTCTTTCTTTCCTCTTGCGCTCTCTCTGTCTCCCTCTATTTCCCTTGCGCCTGACTGGCTCCCACTCTTCTCTCTGGGAGTAGCTGGGAGCCAGATTTCTGTGGAATAGAGATATGAAGGGCTGGGGGGCGGGGGGCGAGAGGCACGGTGCAGGAGGCACTCTAAAGGGGGACGGGAGAGGGAGGGAGAGTTTGGAAACTGGAGCGTGGCCAATGCTACACTTCTTTTACGCTCAGGGGAAACTTTAGACTGCAGAGGCCTAGCTTGTCAACGATTCAGACACCAGGGTTTGAGAGTCAACAGCCCGCCTTACTCGTCAGCTAAACATGTGTTTATGGGACACGGAGCAGCCGGCCTCGGCGGAAGGTCTCTGCTCTGCTCTGCCTTCGAGTCTTCTTGCCATTTCGGTCATCGCTGTCAAACAAAAATGTGAAGATAGTTTCCTATAATTTCCTCCAGCCGGGTGAAGCGCGTTGCTGCAGAGAGACGATCGGACAGTCGGTTGACGTCAGTACATTGTTGGCCACGCCGCAACAAAAATACAGTGAGCCAGACAGAAGATAAGCATTTAATGCCTAGATAAATATTGCACTGCGTGTGGACGCTTGCCTGCCAGTGTCTCAGAGTTGCTTTTCTTGTCTGAAGTCCAGGAATTCCAACATGGTTTTCCTGTGTGGCAGAAATTAAGGATGACAGTTTAGTTTTGGCTCTTGACAAAAGCAAATTCCCCATTTCCCAAACAGGGATGAGGAAGAAATTGTTCTGAAGTAGTAGCGTTTAATAAGTTTGGGAGTTGCCTCTGTTTGTTAGACAGAGTTGGCTTTTTCTTTACCTCTTGATCTGCTTCTTACCCCAGTGCTTTCCTAGCTGGCCTAATATATTCCTCTTTTCAGTTTTTATATCTCTTTTCTCTCCTCTCCTTTGAGCATTTTATTGCCTAATGTTTCAGCATCATCATGTTTTCTCAAATCTAACCCTCTCCCTCTCTTTTCTCCTTCAGATTCCCTGGCGTTGCAGGAGTCTGGCGAGCGGGCCCATTGGTGCGTGGTGGCGTACTGGGAGGAGAAGACACGCGTCGGGCGCCTCTACTCAGTCCAGGAGCCCTCTCTGGACATCTTCTATGATCTACCTCAGGGGAACGGCTTCTGCCTGGGCCAGCTCTGCTCCGAAAACAAGTCCCCACTGGTGCAGATGGTGCGAGCTAAGATAGGCTACGGCATCCAGCTGACGCGTGAGCCAGACGGGGTGTGGGTCTACAACCGCAGCTGCTATCCCATCTTCATTAAGTCGGCCACACTGGATAACCCGGACTCGCGCACGCTACTGGTGCACAAGGTGTTCCCCGGATTTTCCATCAAAGCTTTTGACTATGACAAGGCCGGCAGCTTGCAGAGGCCCAACGATCACGAGTTCACGCAGCAGCCTCGCACAGGCTTCACGGTGCAGATAAGCTTTGTGAAAGGCTGGGGACAGTGCTACACCAGACAGTTCATCAGTAGCTGCCCGTGCTGGTTGGAAGTCATCTTCAACACCCGATAGCAGCAGCCTTCCTCTTCTTCAGCGCCCCTCACAAACAGACTACACCCACTTCCCCTCCTTTTTTTTTTCTCTTTTTCCATGGAAAAAAGGATTTAAAAGAAGAAGAAAGTATAAAATTCTGACGGACTTTGTTTAATAAATGACTAGGATTTAATTAAAGAAGCGAAAAAATGTATTTTATGTTATATATAAATATATTATTAATTGTAAATACGAAGACGTTTTATATGCATCATTATTTATGTATTGTGCAATGTGTTGATGAGAAAAAAATAAGATGCACTTTGCTTAATATAAATGCAAAACAAAGAAATGCCAAAATAATAATAATAAAAAAAAAATAATAATATTTCTTGTCCAGTCTTACTTTGGATTTGTGGTGGTCTCATTCATTCAGTACATAATTCAAATAAGATTATTTGAATGGATCCGCATGTCAGTTCTCTAAAACTCTTCTAATTTGATTCTGTCTTCATTACAACCAAAGTCAACATTGGCTTAACTTTATATTACTAAAGGACTTTGATGTCATGCCATGGATCTTAAAAGCATTTCCCCTCCGAGACAAAATGAGTCAGACGGTGACAGAGCCATAACTCACTGTCCGTGCTCCAACAGGCTCATTATGCCTTTTAAAAATGTCTGTTTTTCCTGAGTTATTTGGGGATGAATGTCCCTCTTCCTCTCTATCATTAAGAAACTGATGACATCACAGCCAGGAAGCCCTAATGACAAACTTCAGGAACCAATAAAGTCAACAGAGGGTCTGGCTTCCTGGATTAGCAACTTTATTTAAAAAGAATGCAACATTAAAACAATTGCAAAAGAATTTGATGCCACACCTGAGGAAATTAACATATGGGAAAATTTAATGGAAAATCACATGGACATCTTATCACAGTGCTGTATTAAGTATGCAGTTAGAAATGATGGCATATTAACCTATTTCTCATAACAAGAAAAAACAGATTTCCTTCTAACAAACACATCTGCGTGTGTCTCTGTGTGTGTGTGTGTGTCTGTCTGTCTGGGTCCCGTCCTGTTGCTAGTCAGATGTGTGTCTGTGAAGAGGATTACTACTATAAGCCTGCTTTACCCACACACACTGTCTCAAAGACCTACATTCACAAGACCCACTTTCCACCCCATCCTGCATTCTGCTCAAGAACACATGGAATTTCATGGAGAAAACAAGAGACACAGCATCATGTTTACTGAAAGCAACTTCGCAGTGGAAACAGGACGGACAAGAGGGACGTCTGTGTGTTTCTTCCCGCCCTTCTTATTTGAAGAAAACCTTTAAAAATGTCTGAAATATCACATCTTTCAAATAGATATTGCCCGGCGTATTTAAGAGTGCATTTATGTGCTTGAATGTTTCTTATCTCTACATTTTGCTTGTATATTTAAATTACTTCAGACTCAAAAATGCAATACTCAAGTACCTTTTTGCTATTATATGGCAAATATTACTCCATAAGATAAGAATCTTAGACATAAATGCACACAGACAAAACAGCAGCCAGCGCTTGTGGCAGAAACATAAGGATGGATGCATATTAATATTCTTTTGCCTTGTCTTATTCTGAGCTCAACTCCTACATGACTGTCTATCTTCGTATCTCCTTCACACCCCAGAAAGAAAAGCTTTACTGACAATCACTTAAATCAAAATCTATTTCCGCATGATGGGACCCTTCAATCTCATGGCTATCTGTGTGTCCTTCCAAACAATAATCCCTAACCCTGCTAATACAGCTAAAGCGGCTCGGAGCTGTGTTCGTGTGCGTGCGTGCGCGCACGCGCGTGTTTGTGCGTCCTTATATCCATGACCCATGACTTCCCCAGACAGGGTGACCCTGATTCAATAATTCCATTAAAACTGTTACAGATTTTTCCAGAATCTCTTGTCAGCATGAACACATGCAAAGCACAAGTAAAGCTGTTTGTGTGAACGTCTTCTAGCAATTTGCAAGCTGGTTCCGTAATATTTGAGTCGGTTTAAATTGGGCTGTTTTAGGATGAAAAAAGCTGTCTTGAGCACCATTTAAGGAGAGAATATTTAGCCAAATAAATACTGACAACTTTTTGAACTCTTTTCGAGGATTTTATTAATAGACAAGAAGCGCTCCGAGAGCGGATACCTCAGTATTATATGAATCGTGCAATTAAGAATCCTCCTTTCCTTTTAAGCGTCTCGGTGTAATCCTTCGCATGTTTTGGTTTGTCACTTCTGCAGCTGTTCCGTCAAGTTATTGTCTCCCCAGAAACACTTTTTTTCTACTTCCATTGTGTTTTATTCAACTTTGGTTGTGTTTTCTTTCTCTGTTTTTCTATTTCTTCAACATCCTTTCAGTTTTGTGTGTTTTGTAGCATTTTTTCTTCTTTTCTTTCCCTCTTTGCTGGTGTTTCCTAAAGTTGCAGTGCATTCTGACCTCTCAGGGCCACCGTAGGACAGGGATTGGTGCCAGTGTCTGGGACTGTAGCCTCAGGTTTATATTGTTAACTGGTGATTATGCGACAGTGCATTTCAGGACATGTTACGGAATAACACAACAGTAATGTAACGATCAGTGTAACAAATTACATTGTCCAGGGCATAGCCTTAAGTAATGTAATGCATGTCTAATACCTTTTTTTTTTAAATGTAAAAACTAAACACTGCAGGTAAGTGAGTAAAATACATCATCTCCATTTGTGTGCTTTTCTTTTTGTGTATTTTTCTTTGTGTGTGTTTTTCTTTTTTTTTTTCAAATGGCTTTATTGATGCTTTAATCTGCTTTAATTGAGGCTTTCTGTCTTCATCCACGTCCTGTTCGTGACAAACCTCTGCAGCTCTTTTACCTAACAAATGTCTCTCTCTGCTTTTTCAATTATGTCTTCACATCTTCTTGATGCATGTGCTCTATGCATGTTCCATTATTGATCTTATACACAAGTCTCTCCAGGATGAATGTTGCAGTGGCACATTCGTGGCTTCAGCAATTCATTGCCTTCAGTGGTTGGCAGAGCTGTAACCAGAATGTTTCTCTTAATGCATCAGATTTAAGATGCAGCGCCAGTGAGCAGTAGAAAAGGCTACACATCTGAACCGACTAGGAAAATTTTGAAAACGGCAAAGAACTTTATTTTTTACAATTTTTTATTTTTTTGCAGGAGCGACTGTGTGTATAGAAATATGGACGATGACTGTTTTGTGTATAAAACAATGGAATAAAAGAAAATACAGAATTCTTTCACTTGAAATTAAAATGTCACATGGGGAAAAAGTTACTTCCTCAATGGCTCTGACCCTACTGTGCCTCTGAGTCACTCCTCATGGCTAAACAAACCAATAATTTCCCCTCATGAGTCACGCATCAACCTAACCTCCTAAACACAACCCAATGAGAGGCACTGTAGGGCAATTCCTGTGAAGTATTTTCAAAGTAAACCATCTAGAGGTTCACACACTGTTTTGTGGTAATTTATACTTTGTTGTTTTGGATGTTTTTTTTAACCAATGTCCAGACCTGTGACATCATAGCTGGTTACATCCATGTTGGGTGGTTATAATATTTTTCTATAAAACTGATTTCCGTCATCAGGGTCAGCTCGATATCTCTATGCAGCACCAATAGTGTCTCTATTCTTTTGGGTTCGCTCCACCTATCTTCCTTCCACTGATGTTGAACCACTGGGTTGCCAGCTGATTCAGTCCGTGCGGACTTTGATCTCCTGCTTTTCCAGTTCCCACATGTGCTATATGTGGGCCTACTGTCCTTCACTTTGCTCTGTCCTTGTGCATGTATGACTTCTTTTTCCTGCTTCTCAACACCTGAGTAAATCCTGTTAATTTGGGGTGTGTATAGCCTGATGTTTTGCTTTGCCACAAAGGAAAAGTTGTGTCCAGCTGATTTAAGTGGTCTCCTCACTCACCAGGGCTGCAGGCTCCATAACCTTTTTTTTTTTTTTTTTTTGCTTAGGAAGCTTCCTGAGTAAAGTGACCTGGAATTACCTTTATAATGAACGCTGGACGAATTCTCAAAATACTAACCAAAGGTGCTTCTGTGCTTTATTTCTTCCTTTAGCATAGGACACACTGGACCATCCTTTATGAAAGGGGAGGAGATAATGGCGCTTCATATTTCATAGTAACACACTAAAATCAGTATGTTTCCATTTAATGCTATAACCTCGTCATATGTTTTAAACCTTCAGCTATAGGCTTGTAGCAACACGGTCTCTTTTCCTAAGTCCTTACGCATTCTTCGTCACATCTTTCCTTGACCTCGTGACATTTTTCCATTGAGGTCAAGGTACAGTCATCAGGAGAAGACCTCAGGAAGAGAACTCAATAAAACACTGCTCAAATTACGTGATGTAGTTATGTCACCATGGAGGATAATTTGAAAGGAGCGCTTCCAACGTGCTGTGAAAATAACGTCCCTGGTCAGGGCCTCTATAGGTGGGGTTAGTGGTGGCTGCATTGTTCTGTTTTAGGTGTGTAAATGAACCCTGACCTTTTCGTGTCAGGGATTATTTTTTAAATCAGAATCTAGCGCTCAATCGGACACAAACAGCCTTTGTTAAGGCAAATATTTCTTGAATATGAGTCATCTGAAACTGTATTAATGCTGGTATGCAGTATTTATGGATGAATCGTTTGTCCTTGCATTTGCCTGGTGCGTGTCACATGCTATTTGCGCACGTCTGTCTGTGTTTGTGTTCATGTGTATATATTGTCACATATTTGTGCACATGTGCCTGCGTGTGGGGGAGAAGCACAAAGCCCTGTGCCAGTAGACAAAAAGCTAGCCCCCCCCATCTTCCTCTCTTCATTTTCCCTGGTGGGGAGATAAGACCGTCTGTGCCCCAAAGGGTTTGGGGCTCGGGATTGGGGGTGATGGAGGTGGTGGGGAGAGGACAGTCTAGCCATGTTTACATGCTGGGAGTGTCAGCAGGGGGTTTAAAGGAGACAGAAGTCACTTCTGGCCTTTATATGCTTATTTAGCACCATTTTGGCCCACGGTCTTGTCTTTCCTGACCTCGGTGCGCCAAAGAAACCATTAAAAAACAAACATGCAAACAGATAAGCTGAAAAATATATGTAAACATGCTTACACAATGAAGGCATATTACATGTACGTAGCATGTTCTCTGGTTTTAGATTCTTTCTGGCTACTCAGTGAAACCTTAACTGCAGTCAATTAAAAGACTTTGACATTACTGTAACTAAAATTGGCTGACTAGCAAGATCACAGCTCCCTGATTGTAATTAGAAAAATGTTTTGAGCACAGCACTTTTAGTGTGATGAATTTTGAGCCAACGCTAGTCCGTTGCTAAGGATCAGTTACAGACAAGCTGGCTGTAATTGGAATTTGTGAGTTTTTTTAACCCTCCTGCGCCATCACACACGGCTGCGTGTCGAGCACAGAAAAACACAGAAACAGCATCTCATACAAGTTTTTAAAGGAATGTTTTGAAATGCAGTTTTTCTGCAGTAAAATGCAGTTACACAATGGAAAGTAGTGTAGCCTCAGTGTAGCCTCGAGGAAAGTGTAATGCACACGCCTACTTCATTAGTTCAGCAAAGCTAGTACGGCATTGGATCCCCTTTTTGCCTCAACGACTGCCTAAATTCTTTATGGCATAGATTTAAGGAGCTGAAAACATTCCTCAGAGATTTTGGTTAATATTGACATGATAGCATCACACAGTTGCTGCAGATTTGTCAGTTCCACACCCATGATGTAATGAAAACCAGAGAAACCAGTTTGAGAGGATTTGAGCTTTGTGACGTGGCACGTTATCCTGTTGAAAGCAGCCATCAGAAGATCAGCACACTGTGGTAGGTCATAAAGTTGGAAATGGTCAGGAGCATTTAAACAATGTTCAGTTGGTACCAAGGGGCCCAGAGTGTGCTAAAAGATATCACTCACACCATTACACTACCACCAGCAGCCAGAACTGTTGATGTAAGGCAAGATGGATCCAAGCTTTCATGTTATTTATGCCAGATTATAACCCTGCCATCAGAACGTTGCAGCGGAAATTCAATTCAATTCAATTCAGTTTTATTTATATAGTGCAACAGTCAACAACAGTTGCCTTAAGGCGCTTTGTATTGTAAGGTAAAAACCCTACAATAATACAGAGAAAACCCAACAATCAGATGACTCCCTATGAGCAAATACTTGGCAACAGTGGGAAAGAAAAACTCCCTTTTAACAAGAAGAAACCTCTGGCAGAACCAGGCTCAGGGAGGGGCAGTCATCTGCTGCAAACAGCTGGGTGTGATGGGAGGGCAAAAGGACAAAAGACATGCTATGGAAGAGAGCCAGAGATTAATAATAACTAATGATTAAATACCGAGTGGTGGTTAAACACACAGAGTGAATAGAGGTGAGTAAAGAAGAAACACTCAGTGTATCATGGGAAGCCCCCAGCAGCTTAGTAAGGGAGGGTTCAGGGTCACCTGATCCAGCCCTATCTATAAGCTTGATCAAAAAGTAAAGTTTTAAGCCTAATCTTAAAAATAGAGAGGGTGTTTCCTGAATCCAAACTGGGAGCTGGTTCCATAGAAGAGGGGCCTGAAAGCTGAAGGCTCTGCCTCCCATTCTACTTTTAATTATCCTAGGAACCATAAGTAAGTCAGCAGTCTGAGAGCAAAGTTGTGGATGATAAAATGGGGCCTGATTATTCAAGACCTTGTATGTGAGAAGAAGGATTTTAAATCCAATTCTGGATTTCTGGAGCCAGTGAAGAGAAGCCAATATGGGAGAAATATGCTCTCTCTTTCCAGTCCCTGTCAGTACTCTAGCGTAGGGCTGGGCCATATCATATCATTCACGATAATACCGGTAAAAAAATCTTGCCCGGGAAAATAAATTATATCATG
>JAVDPK010016720.1:0-16727 GCA_034780415.1 Cichlasoma orientale
TTTTTTTTTGTTTTTTTTTATATTTTTGGAGCCTGCATCTTGGATGACGCCTTTTTCAGTGAAGGCCTCAGCAAAAAAAGGCTAAACTGTATATTTCAGCTATTATAACAGCATGGCGGCGTAGTAGAAAAGTCCGGGCGCTGAACTGGCCTGCCTGCAGAAAATAGTCCATTTTCTCAGTTTTCTATATTCTATTGTGAATAAAATATGAGTAAAAATATTTCCTGCCACAAATTTGTCATTCTGCTTCTCCTACAAACTGTTAAAAGTTTTTACAGGAACTGATCCATTAGTGCAAGACATTGGGAAGCCGTGTGGGGTCATTTATGGAAAGATGTATGTCTTAACATTATAAGTTTGTTCTATTGTAATTTTTTCCTTCTAATCAGAACACTGCAATGCTTTTCAGTGAATCACAGCTTACAGGCTCAGTGTAGCAAGATTTACTGCTGCAGAAGTCTTGAGGCAGATACTTAATGGCCAAAGTGACAAATAGATGTTTGTTTAGATTCATTTTAGACAGAAGTGTTTTTTGTATATACACAACAGCCTTGATGCCTCATTGGTGACTTTCTTGTTTGTCTAAAAATAGGTGTGTTTATAATAGTATGAAATTATCTATTGCATTATTTACTGCACAGCAGACAGTGGTTTTATTTAAAAAGACAACACTGCCAAACAAGTGAGGGGCCCTTTAATGTATATATGTATCTATAAGTTGTTATGGAGGCATTTCATCTGCAAGTCAATGAAATTCAATTTCAAAGTAGCGCACCTGTCATGGAGTCCTCGTCCTCTGCTGTTCTGATTTTTGAGTCAGACGTGCACACCTGGTTGTACGTGACACCCCCGATGACGGTGCAGGTGACTTCCTCCACATTTCCGCCTCCCATGTTGAGCTGGATTCCCTCAGATGCCAGGGCCTCATAGCTGGGGCCAGTGATGATAATTAACTAGGTATGACGGGGAAATATAGTTAATGAAAAAGAGCAATACATTCCTTGATACCTGCAGTCTCATCTCTGTGACATACTTGTTTACCGACCTGTGAGCCCTCCAAAGCCGTCCTCTGGTCAGGAATCTCACAGCTGGTCACCACCGTCTGCAGAGTCTGAGGCTCAAACAGTTCGCTCTGCTCTTGGGCCTCCATGGGTGGTGGGACTGACAGTTCCGGCTGAGCGCCCAGTTGCACCGACCCACTCAGGCTCTGTGACAGCACCAAGTCCTCATCGGACTTGTCAAGTTCATCGGCTAAGGATGCCGTCATAACGCACTCGTAATCATGCCTAACAGTCCTGACTTCCTCTTCTCTGAGCCTTTCTCCTTCCCCTCCATCCTTACCTTCCCTCAGATCCTCAGTCTCCTCCTCTTCCTCTGCGGGGACAGAGTGAAAAGCTGCTGCGAGGGAGCCTTGCTGCTGCACCATCTCCACCTCCCAGATAGGCTGTCCTGTCAGTGGAGCATCCTTGGAAGAGGCAACTATGCTGGGCGCATGGTTTGGAGTTAAAGCCTCTTCTACCTGGCTCACAGTTTCATCAAGTACCTCAGAAACATCCACATTTTCTCCCACATCTACAAAAGGAAGATCATAAATAAAAGAGCAAGTTGATCTTTAAGAATTTTAGGATTTACTGAACTACTTGTGATGTCTACAAAACAAATACTGAAAGTAAGACTCTACACACCTTTAAACTGTTTGTGAGCCTCCTTCCTTCTCTTCCTGCTCACTATGGTTTTTGCTACAGGCATGTCTGTTTTGACTGCATGCTCCCCATCGCTGTCCCTGTTCACTCCCTCCTCATGCTCAGAGTCACTTGCCTCCCCTAGAGGCGAGAAAAGGTATTGCACAAACGAGTGGTTGGCTTCACATTGCCAGATTGCAGAGGTGGAGAAGTTAGACTGGGACTCCAGAGCTCTGAGCTGGGGCTCATGGGGGCAAGAGTGCGAGTGCTCCTGGTACCAGCACACCAGACTTTGGAGGCTGGACACATGCTGCTTCCTACCTGAGAGGGGTGGGGTGTGGGGGCATAACAGGAGTTGACAGATGAATGGTGGATGAAATTTTGCTGGACATACACATGTTAGAGAGTGAGATTAACCACATTTCATGCAACTAACACTCAACATACATAGTAATAGTTTATATGAAAGTTGACTTCTGCCTAGCAAAGAAGGATAAATGATGAGAATGTCAGCTTAAACATGCATAAAAAGTAAACAGAAAAACATAGCAGATTTCAATTTGGCCACCATTGCCTGCAAGGTTTTCTCCTTGTGCAACTCTGCAGCACTGCTGCCTATTTTAGAGTCCTGGCACATCATAGCAATTGCAATAGATCTCCTGGACTGAGTCAAAACAGCAACCCTTCAGTTACAAGTTATTTTTAGTGAAAGGGAATCGCATGGATGCAAATCTGCAGGTGGTGGACAACAATATTGTCAATGTGTCCTAAAAGCTGCTGCTTTGCAATCTGCCATAAGCAGCATGATGGCACAATGAGTGCCAAAGTGCCGCAGATCGGGACCTTTACTGAAGGAATTCATCCTGTGCCACCATGCTCCTGGTTGCACTCAGGCTTGGACACTGAAGACATCTTTCCACCACTGTTTATTACCTTATTTTGGGTTATCAAATGTCAGAAAATGCAGTAAAATTTGCTTTCATACTTAAACAGTAAAAGAAAGATCGTATATAAACGCTCATAGGTTAGCATGGGGATTTGTGTTGGTGTGTGGGACTGCAGCCTAAGGTTTATATTGTTAATGTTGTTATGTGACAGTGCGCTTCAGGACATGTTACCTAGTAACGCAAAAATAGTGCTATAAGGAGTACGCCCCTGTTTTGAGTAACACTGTTCTTCTAGGTCTTTGGGAAATGTAAAACTTTGGATCTGGTAATTAGCCACTTTTCTCTGAAATAATGTAGGCGAGCTTCAGTTCTTTACACGTAAATAACTGAGCTGCTTAAAACAGACTTTACTACCAACCCCAAACCCTATGTGGTTGATTTTGGAAATATGTCCATGTAATAATGGCTCCACACACCTCTTTTCTGTTTTACTGAGACTTCTGGGGCAATCTTCTTTCTGTAATACAGAAACACATTTGGACAAGTCAGATTAGGTACAATAAATCACCTACTCATTTAAAGTTGACCGATTGTGCTCATATTACTTATGGTTTCAAATAATGAAGTCAGTGTATGTCCAAGTGACCCCTGTGAGTCAAAAGCTCAGACTTCTTTGTTTCCAACTGTTTTTCCTTCTACTCTTGGCTCTGTGTGATGTCAGTGGATATCCCTCATATGGTCAGCTTTCACACAGGTCTGGTTGTGAGCACAGCTGCCCCTCCCTCCTGCCGTTCAAACCTTCTGTTTGGTATCGGCAGCAAATCAGAAAAGCGTTGGCTTAAAGGGAGGGGGACGGAGAATAAAAGAGCTTGTTTCATACATAGGATGAACAAAGCGACTGCACCAAAGCCCAGTATAAGATAAATAGGGGTTATTTTGAACTGTGCGTCATATACTCTAGTAGAGTCCAGTCAGAAGAAGAAAGATGAAAACTAGCTATCATAAATGTATACACCAATAAACAACCAGTCAGTATACCACCTGCTTTGGTAAGATAACGCGTCTACAGCAAATTCTTACCCGCAGTATTTCTGCTGGTATTTTTCTCCATAGGTGGAGTTGAGCAGGATGAGGTACTCTGCCAGCCCGGCGTCGCTCAGACTGGTCCGCCTGCGGAGCTCACTCCACAGCTTGTGCGACTCTCCGAGGTACACCCTCCTGACATCATACTTCTTCCTGGATTCAAGACGCCTCTGTGCTCGGTCGGAGTCTGTGAGCCTGGGTCGCCCCCTGCAGCGCCTCAAAACACCTTTTCCTTGCTGCCCGGCTTGGTTAGCGTCCAGGGGAGCCTCTACCTCTGCCAGCTGATGCGCCATCTTGGCCATAACAGCTGATGCTGCGGTTAGCCGACATGCCGGAAGTTGTGTCGGGCTTCACAGGAAGCACTGGTATTAACGCATTTTGAGCTCGTCTTTCCCGAGCTATAGGTTCGTAAACTTTGCGTTAGCGATATCGAACATATTGTAAGAAGACACGCGAACATACAGGTGAAATGCCTGTAGAAATATGCTGTATGGAGACCGAGACACGCGGCGGAACGGCACAATAAATACAGTGCGTTCGACCCGGACCACAGCAGCACGAACACCACCGCGTAGCATGTAAACAAACGCGGGAAGCTTGAGCCTGAGCATCACTGTCGGACTGAAAAGTGCTGATTATTGGATTATGAGACATGGCGGATATTTTGACACTTGTTTTTAGGACTTTTATGTCACAATCCGGTTTAAAGAAGGACTTCACAGTTAGTCCTCCGACCTGCAGCACCCTGGTGGTCGGAGACCACAGCATCAGCCGCTCAGTGCTGCTTCTGGCGGCCGTGACAGCTGCCGCGGAGATGGGCATAAAAGTGATGTTCTTCACTCAGACTCAGATTCAGAGCCTTCCGGTGTCTCTGCAGAGATGTGTTCCCAACCTGAGCCCTGAAAGTCTTAAGGTAGAGGTTGCTTTATGGTCAAACTGTTTTTTATACCAAGTTTTGTAATATAATTCGTTTTAAAGTTGGATCAAAACGCACTGTATTCATAGTAAAAAATAATTTAGTGACTCAAGTGCCTATTTTGTGCATGTCTTGATAGTCATCGCCCTCCCTTTTTGTTCTTATGCGATTTATTTCTTTATTTAGGAAGTTACAGGTCATCTGATCCATAAATGTTATTTACATTTTATTATAGGGATATACCAAAGTTATAGGCTTGTATCAAGCCAGCTGAATTATCATTTAAATAACATTTTAGGTGGCGTGATATCCTTTTTCCGTTTTTGTTGATATTTATTTACCTTTTTGGGTCAGGGAAACAAATAAATCTTTATTATAAGAAATAACTGAATTGTTTTAATGTAGTTCAGCTTTTTGTCAAACTGCCTTTTGGCTACTAAAATTGATGAAACACAACAGAAAGACACCAGCCACTGCCACGGGTACAATTACTGTACAAGTCATTTAATACACATGTACAACATTTTATCAATTACTTGTTAATATCTGTGATTACAGATGACTTTTAAAGGCTTGATGGCAGTTAGACAGTTTTGTTTTTTTTTACTGTAATCACATGTAACTGAACAATCAAGCATTTATTCCCCTTTGTGAATATAAATTTTTATTGCTTGAAATTCCCATCTCTAACATGTACACCAATCAGAACATTTATCACAATGTGTCAGATGAATTTGGCTTAAAAAGAAGACGGTACAGTGTTAGAATTGTCTGTTAAGCCTTTGTAGATATTGTGCAGGTTATGATTATATTACAATGCAGACAACACTGTCAAAATAATTTTCTGATCTGTCAGTTGACAACATGAAGGAGCAGATATTGTGATAAATAAGGGTGAGGGTCTTAGATTTTAAAATGTGAAAAATTAAGTTTTTGTTTTCTTTGAAACAAAAAACCATCATTGTGTCACTGTGTTATTTCATTACCCGAACAATTACCCAGTAATGAAAACAAATACATAATGGTAGCTCGAGTATACCAAAAAGGTTTTTATTTTGAAAAAAATCATGTGGTTAACCAGCTACAATGACTAATTTAGCTTTTAATTTCTTTGTCTTATTTTTCTCTTTTAAGAAAATCAAGTTTTCCTATCCCAGGACAATGGAGGAGCTCCTCCAGCAGGTGGCCAGCCTTCACGAGCCTACCAACACATCCCCCACACCTCCTTCACTCATCATAGTCGACAGACTGGAGAGCTTCCTGAGTGGCCCTGGGGGTGGCAGCCAAAGTGGATTTCACCCCGGGGAGCAGTCCTGCGCCGCACACCTTGCTGCGCTGCTGTGCGACACTGCTGCCTTTCTCACGCAAGTCCTGGAGCAGCGGGGGTCGAGCTCAGCCCCCTGCCGCATCATTGCCTCTTTCCTGTCGGAGGTAAACACCAGGCACACTGCCGGGAATCCCTCTGCGACCGATCCTATCCTTGATGCACTCAACCGCTATTTCCAGGTACGCTGTACTCTGGACCAGGACAGAGGCTATCAAGCTGCAGCAGCTGCAGCACAGGAAGTGTGGCACGTTTACTTTTCCGGGAGAGGAATTACAGACTCCTCCAAAGACTGTGATAACAGTTCAGGTGTAGCCCAAGAGTGGCAGCTCTTCATTTTTCCTGATGGTTTCATGGAGTTTAAATTGGCTTAATGAGAATTTTGTGTAGAGACAGCTGTCACGGCTCCATTAGTGTCATGGCATTATCAAACAAAAAAACAAACTGACATCACTGATGGAACATAAATCTGCTGCTCTGCCTTTCAGATATCAGTTAAAAGGACCACAACAGTCGTAGCTGTACAACATTTAATGAGTTTGAATTTTAAATGACATGAAGGTTCATCAAACACATGAACAGTCTTTACACAGACTTTAAAGAATGTGATGCTCTTAGAACTAAACAGTGGTTTTTCCAGCATTACATCAAGACAAAACATCAGGAAGCAAAAGCCTATAAAACACCTGTAAATGAAAATAAGCACATATTGTGTGTAATATTGTTCTGGTTTTGTTTTTCTTTTATCATATGTGAAGCTTGTGACTTTAGCTGTAGCTGATATCACAGTGAAAATAAATTACTAATTGAAAATTATTTTCAGTGTTTCTGAATAGTGAAGCTATAGAAGTTAATAAAACTGCCATTATAGTTTCTACATTCTGTATCAGTATAAAGAAATACACAGAGAGTTCCTCCTAGTCAGAGCCACATCCTGTTTGTGGGTGACAAAGACTTTACATATCATTAAAAAAAGCCCTTATAAGTGTGAGAGATGGCGAGTTAGTTGTCAGTTTTTGAGACGTGAACTTTGTCCACACTTTTCTGGAATAACATAATTCAGCAATGTTCATAAAGGTACTTTCAGAGTAACTAGAATTTGAGTTGTAAGATATATATAAGCAACAAAAGCAAAACAAGGATTTGCAAAAGTATGGAAATCATTCAGTTTTGTCCTTTAAACTGCCCTATGCATGCTGTGCTCTTCAGATAACAGTAGTGATTAAATAAACACGTAAACATGACAAGTAAGAGAGGAATGTACCAACAGCCACAGCTGCTGAAAATGAATATGGAACAAGCTTCCCTGCACAGCCTGCATCGGTGGTGCTGAATGGATATTTTGTTTACTTTGGGAGTTTGTGTTTTTGGAAATGTCAGCAACTTACGGATTTGATCATTCCCTCAGACAACTGTGATAAAACATTTATGAAAAAGTAAGCGTTATATACAAGTACAGTGAGTTTCTCATTCGGAAATGATACCAACATAATGACTGCAGGGGGTCAAATAAAATTGGTGTCTTTTAAGTTATTATATAATTCTATATTTTTTTTCATCATTAAAAAACGAGAAAACAGTAATTTGTCCATTTATAAACACTTTATTACTTTCAACTTAATCCCAATCCCTCTGGTTCCTACTGAAGATGTCCAGTTATGTGTATGAGGAAGTACACCCTATTCCAGCTCTAAGGTTTTATGTATCAGGACATAAAAACGTAATCTGGTCCTTACCAGTTCTTAAAATCAATAAACCTCAAACGAACAACAACAAATGACATATTACACCATGTCATTAATTATTTAATGCAAACTAAGCCAAAATGCAGAAGCAGTGTGCGAAAGACTAACTGCACCTCTTACGTAAAATCTTAGAATTGAAACAGGGCGCCTTAATTGTACAAAGCCTTAATTAAGATGACGAAGTACACCTGTGTTTACCTACGATTTTATATCAGAATGGCTGCTGTAAATCTGAATGAATCAATTGTGAACAACGTTTTAACCAAATACCATCAAATCCCCATCAGATGGTAAATGGTAAAGAGACTGGTTCTTTTCTACTTTGAGCACTCAAAGCGTTTTAGACTCGGGTATAGTTTGTGTTCAGTGCTAATGAAAAAAATGTTAGCATGCCTGGTATAACCTGACATTGTCATGTTAGCATGCTGACGCTACTTCTTATCAAACACAGCTTAACACGAGCTGACAGTGCTATCTTGGCCGTACACTGGACAAAAATGGTGGTGTGTGGCAGGCTTCGGATACACACAGGCTAATTGTTCCTGTTCACTGTTGGTTTTAGTCTTTTCAAGGACATTGCTGAGTTTGAGAGCTATCTTGACTCTCACCGAGTACACACTTGATGGAGACATATCAGAGGAGCAGAGAAAAAGTCTTAGCTTATACTGTTAATGGCCTTTCATTTGTCTACTGCGTATTTGAACCCCCATAGCCATGCTGTCCTTAAAAAGAAGAATACAATAAGCTTAAATATGTATACATGGTATCACTTTATATTAAGACACACCTTTGCCATGAACTGCTCACCAGCATGCTTATTAGCTGGCATATTCATAGTACAGTGGCAAAAAAAAAAGAGGGGTTTGATTTTTGTAGCAGTTTTCTGGCCACTGGATGATTGAATTTGTGCTATTTCACAGTTTAATTCTAAAATGTGGGAAACAGCACAATTTATTAAAGACTGCAGACACTTAAATCTTGACGTTTGATCCTACAAATGAGAATCAAATAAGTAAGCTAAGAAATATTAAGACATGAAATCCAGAGGCCAACTCCCGCTGTTTTGTTCACCTAAAATTCTGTTATGCTGCACTGGGAGCGTGAAATATTGACAATCCTACTTTAACTAAAAATACAAAAGAAAGAGCAAGTTAATTTTGTCTGCGTAGGTTAAATGGAAATGCTCTGTCAGCTGAAAATTATACAAGTTTAAGCAGTATAGTTATTCTAAGCCTTAAGCATATTATGATAAAATATGTTATTCAATAATGAAGGAGATATAGAACTGCTGTACTTCTAACATGGAGTGGGAATGGAACCTGTGCACGTTAATCAACCTACAGGCTTTCAGTGTGGAAGGGCCCCACCACTCACCAACCCGTAAAGGATTACACATTTTTCTCTAGCAACTGGTGATTGCCAACCAATCTCTAGGTCTAAGAAATTAATTATATTTGCGGAATATGGTGCAGAATGCAGCATTAAAAAGTGCTATATAATGACTTATAACCAGTATGCTACCAGTATGCATGCTAATCAGAAACTTAATGGTGAATATGTGTGCCTTAATATAAAGTTTTACAAAATTCATCACTGAATTCACTCCCTTAGTTCTTCAGCTTACACTCTGGGATCAGTCAGCTCCCCAGTTATGTTCCTAACAGTTGATGGGAAGCCATGTAGCCTTGGGTGAATATCTAAATTCCCTTTACCAAGCCTGCCTTAAAACAGTTCAGCTGCCTCTCAGCCATCATCGTGGACAGCGTACTGCCTCGGCAGGAAGGGTTTCCTGTGAGCAGGGATGGTGTTCTTGTACTCGTTGGTGTAGATAGCCACTTTTCCATTGTCGTCAACTCTGCTCATCGGGCTATAATCCATAGAGACCCCAGAGTCTGCAACTGCCATGTAGGTGTACCCAGGGCCTTTGGGCATCCAGGCATTGTTTGGGTACTCAAAGCTGGACTGGGAAGAAATGCAACCCGATCCAGAGCTTTGAGGCGCTGATCCCAGGTCAGAGTGAGATTCACACAATGCTGTCTTTCTGGATGCAAAAAGCACCTCAAGGGGCAAGGTTTCCTCGAGGTTGCTATCCACACGCTCATCTTCACCGTTGTTGTTGGCACTGAGGATGACGTAGGTGTCTTGAGACTCCAGCAGAGAAGACTGGGAGCTGGGGACCGGGTGCTGGTGGACTGCCCGTAAGCGGTCCAATAACCAGTGGTCATGTGGTGTGGCTCTCTGCCCATCCGTCTCACCATCTGATTTGTCCCTGTTCAACAGCGCTCTCTCTTCGAGTCCATTTCGTACGTCCCTGTCCTCGTTCCTGACTGCACTCAAAGCTCTAGAGGCCTTGGGTGGCAGAGGTGGGGAGGGCAGAGAGGGGCACAGGCTGAGTTCTGAGAGTACTTCCAGAGGAGAAGGGCATTCTTCTGAGTAGATGAATGCTGGCATCAACCACAAGCTTCCATTGGTCTGCCCTAGCCACTCCTGTACAAAAATACAGAAAGAATATGAAAGTGTTGATGCGAGTGCGTTACTTTAGCATTGAGCTCAAAGCATCATTGTGCCAGGCTAAGGCTCGGCCTGCATGACTGTAGACTCTTGGTATTGTTCTTACCTGAAAGTTCCCACCATAAATGGTAAAAAGACCTTGAAATTTGCTGTCAGGAGTTGGAATAACTGGCCAAATCTTCTTTATAAGAAACCTAAAAGAGGAACAGACTTTCAAAATATAACTCAGTAATTGTGTTTTCCAATATTACTGCTTAAGATTCCCGAAGAACAATTTTTGAGACCAGACAATAAGTTATCTGTTTGTGGGGTCCGGGCTGACTGACCTGTGATGGGACAGGAGCATAGCAAGACACAGCACAATGAAGATGAGGGAGATGATGAGCGTCAGGGAGATGATGAGTGGATCAAATTCTAGGGGAGGAACAAAATCATCAACGTGTATTAGATATATGAATAGAGTAAAAATGTGGCATCATTTAGTCCCTTTCAAGAGATGCCAGTGTTTTGGGGATATATAGTGCATTTTTGTTACGCGTGTGTGTGTGTGTGTGGATACCCACCTGCAGGAAGAGTTTCCATGAACACTGGGTCACTCCAGGCACTCCAGTAGCCATTGTAGCTAACCCCATCCAGTTTTACACGGACTCGCACCTTGTACTTTCTATCTGACTGCAGGCCTCTCAAGATATACTCTGAGCATGCTCGGGCCACTTCAACCTGCAAAATAGCCCTTAACTCATCAGTATACATCAGTGTGCTGCCCTACCATTAAACCTGCTGCTCAAGCTTTAACTTTTGAATTGGTGAGGCTATTAAAATAAGTGCTTTACCTGCCCGAAGTGGCTGTCATCCAGAGCGTAGAAGATCTCGTACATCATGCTGTCGTCCATGTACTTCAGAGGAGGTGGCACCCAGCTGACATTCAGCTGGCCTTGCTGACCTGTGCTGCTCACTGTTACATTAGCAGGAGGGTCCAGAAGAACTGCCGTAGAACAGATGTAGGTGTCAGAGAAGGAAAGAGCGTTCCCCACAAAAAGTCCCACTCTGAAACACTTCCCCTGAATCTATAGATACCTTGATGCTGCATGCATGCTTGGCACAAGTGTGACTGCAGTTTTTTCAGCCTACAGTAAGTGAGTTTGTTGCATATTTGTGGAGGCAGAAACAAATCCCAAAACAAAGTCACATAATTGTTTCTTTTTTTTTTAAGGTACATAGCCCAATTAGCCATTATTTTGTGTCACGTTAGTGCAGAATCAACACATGCACTGCACAATGACTAAAAATGTATTTTTTAAAAAATCCCATTAATCTAGCTGTAAAGTTCAGTAGAATTTGTTGGCATTGGCACAGTTTGCAATAAAAGTCACTTACAGACGAGCTCGATGAGAAGGCTGCGATTGTGGATCAGTATTCCCTCCCGATGAACTTGGATGTCCATTTGGGCAAACATCTTAATTCGGTTCAGGTGGCAGACAAACAGCATTTTCCCACCTGCTGCAGGGACAGCTCTCAGCGGGCACCTGCTGCTGTTTTCATTTCTGCTCGGGACAGAGAAAGACAGAAATATTGCGTTGTACTATTTTTATCTAATGAAGCGTGTGGATTTTTTTAAATTAAATAGTAGACTGAAACTGAGGATCTGTAAAAAACGTGAAAATAACTCCTCAAACCACCCAGATCCACTAATCCTGAGACACTTTCACTGTAGGGAAATCGCCACATAGTGATGAAGAATGTGTCTAATAAATGAATGTGACTTACTGGTAGGCATATGTAAAGGAGTACTGATCCACAGAGCCAACTCTCTCCTCATCTTCCTCCCAGAAGCACGTGAAGTCTTTCCTCCCTTCAGCAAAGCATTTGGGTGTTTCTTCTTCTTCTTTCAGAAGAATGGACACTGAGGGGGTAAAAATTGGAAAGTCTAAGAGCACCATGTGGACTGGCATGTCAGGATCATTCTCTCCCCCCTTTTTTTTCGGTAATTTACTCATAACTAGGCCCAGAAAACGTTACCTTACCTTTCTCCTCGAAATCTCGTGCGTCTTGGACGGAGGAACTTGCTTGCGTGACGCAGAATATCACGCAAAGAGCCAACAGTCTGCTCAGGAGCTCACATGTCATCCTTCTGCCTTCTCTGTGAACAGAACGACGTCGGTCCTCTGCTATCCACCTGCATCACCGGAGAACAACCTGCCACAAATACATCTGCCGCGGCTCTCTTCTCGCTTGTTTTGTGTTTAGATACCATGGATAGCGCGGCGCGGTTATTACGCGCCTGCTTGTGAGCGATAAGGTGCGTACGGCCGAGCTGTTTACGTTCTCCTTGAGCGAGTAAAGAAGAGGTGGGGCAAAAAGTCTTTCAGAACTTTTTGGCTTGATGGGCGGGAATCACGCGCTCATTGATGTTTACAACTTTTTTTTTTTGCGATGTCTGAGATAAGTGTTGCGTAAAAGCGCGCATAGATAGATAGATAGATAGATAGATAGATAGATAGATAGATAGATAGATAGATAGATAGATAGATAGATAGATAGAACCCCTATTAGGGGAAAATTTAAGGAGGTGGGGCTCAGAGCCTGACTGGCCCGAGGAGGTGAACTTTAGTCCCCTGCTGTCCTCTGGGACAGTTTATTCCCCGCATGTGCCCGTGTAACAGAAACCGCAGAGTGCTCACTCACACTCTGTAAAAAGCAGAGCTAAACGGTCCCTTATCTACTCACTGCACCCCCATGTTTTCTTGGTTTGACTACCATTATCAGAGCTGCAGACAGCCCTGTTTCTTCACCCAAGATAAGTAGCCTCGGCCCATCCCCGTCAGTTTAAATGCAATTCAGCGCGTCTTTACATCACGAAGGGCAAAGGAGAGAATAACTGAGACGGGCACTGATGTAAAAGCCTGCGTTTTTGTTTTTTGTATACGGCGGTGTTCCGCTATAGCTGATGAAACATTTGAGCTAGATTTGTTCACTTCGTTTTCACATCTCTCTGAGCCAGTTAACTGAGACTTATGTTTCTAAGTAGAGGCCCTTGTATAGGGAAGGTAGTTATGTCTTGTGACAGGAAGGAGAGGGTGAAGAAATCTGTATTGTTGCGGAGGACAAGGGCATAATGCGGTTTCTCTGGTTCTTCAGATAAAACAGATGTTTGGGGTCAGGATGTAGGATTCCTGGTCATATATTAAACCTTAGACACAGCCGTGACCACAAAGACGTGTGCAGGTTTCAGGACTCATTTATAAAATGGACTGAATATTGTGGCACTCCATTTTTGTAGTGAATATATTCTTTATTTTCATACACACATTTCCACATTTATCCTTGTTTACAAGATGCACTTTTTCTTTTAAAACAGTGTGTTCATCCTGCATATTCAGAACTTAAAGGGAGTAAAGGATCTGATCTCCCATCTTTTAGAAAGCTACCAATCAGAAATGCAACACATAAAACAAAGAGATCATAAGCACAAGAAGGACATCTCTATGACTAAAAGCTCTGTTTGCTACAACCCTGTTTGTACAAGAGCGTCCAAGTACAGTGGCAGACACTTGACAGACTAAAATCCAGTATCAATGGACAGATCAGAGCGGGATGTTTCGAGCAGCAGTCACCATCAGAAGCTCAGTGAGAGAAATACGGTTTTTGCATTCCATTTTAATACGCTGGGAAACCGCACGATGTAATACAAATAGTGTTATAAATCACTCATCTTGCACACAACTTCCTGATGTCAGACCCCTGCATCAAAGCTCAGTGTGCTGCAGACACATGATGCGATAACATCTAATATCTGTCAAACTATATCACTATTCAGCAGCACATACTGACAGGAGCGATAACTGACCGCAGGCTCATACAGGAGCAGGGAGTGGGCTGACCAGCAGTTAGCAGCATGAGGCTGCTATTGTTGTACAGAGGCTATGGTTAATACTGACTGACAGTCAGTAGTCTGCACATGCTAACGGTAAATTGGCACTACAAATGATGACAAATAAAACAAAAAGATACAAACACATTTTTTTTTTCATTTCTGATTTGGGACGAAATCCAAACATGCTTCAAATTGCAGTTTCTCCCATCAGGACAAACTGACCTTTCAGTACTGAAATCATATCCAAACAGCATAAAGGAACAACATAAGATGTATAAAATACAATTAACTGTTGGCAAATGTGGAGTCATTCTAAAACTTTTATTTACACTGATGACAAATGATTACAGTAATGGAGGAGTAAAGTGATGCTGCCAGCTCACTGTTCTTCCTGATAGCTGCGACAGCACAGTTGGGGTGCTGACTTATCGCTCTCACAGATCAGTGTTTTCCTACTTTCTGAGTACACACGCACACATAATGTGCTGCACTTCTACAAAACAGTCGCGTCAGTGACAAACAAAAAAGATAATTCACCACGTTGTAACTGCTCAGTTATTAAGCATAGTGAGTCAGTCATGCCAACTGTTTTGCCATGCTACAGTTACGGGAGCAGTGTGTGTGTTTGTGTGTGCATGTGTGTGAGACAGAAGATGCTAAAGAAAAAAGAGACACAGTGGGGTGACTGAGAGCGTGAGGCAGGTCACGTGAATGGCATGCTGACACAAGTAGATCTCACTTTTACATTTACAGTTACCGTGGAGCAGAAAAGGTGAAGGGAAACTCTAATCTGGACTTAAATGAATAGAATGAATTATGTTTATTATGTTTGAAGAGCCACGTGTGTCTGTACAGTAATTATGAAGCTTCACCCGCACCTGAAAGTGGAAAACAGTTGATTGACTGTTTCCAAAGGAGCAAAAAAAGAAAAACAAAATCAGCATATGTTGAATATGAAGTTAATATATTGTAGAATTTCTGTTTCTTTATGCTTTCCTAAGCTAAGCAGCTGCAGGCAGTAGCTTTATTTACCATACACAGCAGTGGTACCTTCTTATTTTACTCTTGACAACAAAGTAAAGTTCTTGTCAAACTTGCCCTTGAGGGCTGGCGATGCAGAAACCTTGAGTATGCAAAACTCATTCATGCTTCCTCCCTTTGATCAGTCATTAGAATGAAGCATCCTGGGTACGACTCAACAAGAGCAAACCTTCTTGGAGCTGCTGAAATGAATCTGGAATCAAATAAACACGAGACCAAAAAGAAGTCTGACTGGAAGGTGACACATTTGGTTTCTACAGTGTAACACAGCTAAACAGTTCATCGATCAAATCAGCATTTTCAAGATAAACTGCTCGCTAGCTTGTTGACCTCTATAAAAATATTTGTCTAAGGAAATTAAATCCACTGAAAAAATGTTTCACTAAATTTTACACAGTAATTAATGGGGCTGCAGCAGTCAAAGCGGTGTATACGAAGGCTTAAGCCTACAGAGAGAGAAAGAGACAGCGGGTTTCTTCAAATGACAGACAGGTCTGAGGTGCAGTAGGATGTGCTGATGAAGATTAGCTGAGTTAGCTGTACTACAGTTGCTGTGGAGATGTGTGGATGGGGGAGAGCCCGGTGTGAAGACAGGAGGTGCGGCACTTTCCATGGTTGAGGCACAGAGAAGGTTATTCTTCAGGTGTGTGTGTGTGTGTGTGTGTGTGAATGGGCGTGTGTTGGGAGACTGTAAGAAGGCAGATGGTTTAGCAGGCACAGCCCCCATGGCTCTCTGAAGGTGAGTCTTTAAGGCCCTGGTTCCTGTGGTTGGATATGAGATTGGCCTCTCCTTCCATGCTCTCATTCATCTTCTCACAGATAACGTCCACTAGACGTTCAAACACCTGCTTGACATTGATGTTGTCCTTAGCGCTGGCCTCAAAGAACTGAAAACCTGAGGTGAAGCAAAGGCACAGACAAAACTGATGCTGATGTGCAATGAAGAAATAGATGTATGGATGTCAAAACATCCATACATCCATAAACTAAAGACAAATAATATTGTGAAAGAGTTTTTACCTAGCTCCTCAGCCAGCCGTTGACCATCCTCTGTGGGTATAAGCCTGTCATCCTCCAGGTCACACTTGTTACCAACCAGGATCACCTGAGCATTGTCCCACGAGTATGTCTTGATCTGTGTTGCCCTGAAAGACCGAAGCACAGTTGCCAAGTCTGCATGATCAGCAGCAGAAAAATGTACACTATATTGCCAAAAGTATTTTCCCGTCAGCCTTCACTCGCATATGAACTACTGAATATTATATAATTGAATATTAAACCCTTAATCCACAAGGTTTAATATTCAACTCTTCTGGGAAGGCTTTCCACAAGGTTTAGGAGTGTTTATGGGGATTTTTGACCCACACAGCACATTTGTGAGGTCAGACACTGATGTTGGATGAGAAGGCCTGGCTCACACTCTCCGCTCTAATTCATCCCAAAGGTGTTTTGTAGAGTTGAGGTCAGGACTCTGTGCAAGCCAGTCAAGTTCTTCCACACAAACTCTCATCCATGTCTTTATGGAGCTGCTTTGTGCACTGGTGTGCAGTCATGTTGGAAACTGTTCCCACAAAGTTGGAAGCATGAAAGAGTTCCTTTCACTGGAACTAAGGGGCCGAGCCCAACTCCTGAAAAACACCCCCACACCATAATCCCCCCTCCAC
>JAVDPK010016721.1:0-16714 GCA_034780415.1 Cichlasoma orientale
GTGTGTGTGTGTGTGTGTGTGTGTGTGTGTGTGTGTGTGTGTGTGTGTGTGTGTGTGTGTGTGTGTGTGTGGCTCTATAATCTGACAAGGGATTATATGAGTTCCACTGAATTAATGTCAAAATCCACAGGATCAGCTCGGCCTGACTGGAGGGAGAGAGACATGATGAGTGTGAGGGAGGGAGAGGTGGAGAGACAGGGAGAGGCAGAAGTGTTTGCAGGAGAGAGAGAGCGGGAGGGACAGGGAAGAGAGGAAACACAGATCTCATCAAGTCCCGCAGTACATTTCTGACTATGGCTTTTAGACAAATTGGTTATCCGTATGTGTGAATGTGAGTTTAAGTCAGTGGTTGATCAGCCGCCTTGTCAGCTCTGTGGATAATACAGCAACATTTGGCTGGCGGGTTAATCAATGTTAGCCAACAAATATAGTTTAATGCAAATAGACATTTCATGCCTGTGTTATATAATAAGTCACAATCTAATGGTGCACTTACATAACAATGGATAATGAAACTCAAAACTAATTAAAATTCCCTTTGCGCTGCTGCATACAACCCAAAACCAGCCACACCGATGAACCACATCATCGAACTCCGTTCCTAAATGTTCAGAATTAAACTCATTACAGAATCCCGTGAAATAAAATATGAAGACAAACTGCACCACACTCACCTGGTTGTTATGGTTTGCATCCCTGGTGCCTATGAGTAATGTCTTTCCTCTAAATGCAATAACTTGAAAACTGCATCTGCTGCCCTCTCCCAGTTTCATTCTGCTGTACGTATACAGTAGTACTGTTTGCCATACGTGTTACATAATAGTTATTGTTACGTGCAGTCTTTTTCAGTTATTTCATCCTTGTATAGTCTCACCAGCATGTGAGACAAGTACACAGTTTACAGAGCTTTACCTCCATTCCCTTTATAATCGGACAGAATTATACACACTGTTTAATATGTGCGCTTATTATCGAGCTGGCATGAACATACTAGTATATGTTCATAACCTTCCATGAATAAGTATGTATTATGGAAATAGGACACTTCTTATATTGTGCCCAAACAACAAGATGAAATTTACTAATTTATCTGTATTGGACAATATAGAAGAATAAAAAGATACCGCTTGCTAAACTTGGCTCATCAAAATCATTTCACTTGTGAAAAGTGAGCATAAGGTGATGAGGGAGAAGGTGAGAAACAGGAAGTTGCAGAATAAACAAGATAAATAGCCGACTCTCAGGTGATAGTCAAACAGATTCAGTATTTAAATGTAAGTTCTGAATGACTCGGGACTGAGACTTTTCTGTCTTTTCGTTCCCTTTTCTGTTTGATTTGACATCCGGTGACGAGACTGTCATAAAAAAACTTACAGCCAGACAAATTTCCAACCAGAAAATTGTTATATCTAAAAGTGCAAGGTAGGAAATAGCAGGTGAGACATAAAAACAACAAGGAAAGTGAGACTGTCAACATTTTCGGCAGACAAAATGAGCAGTTGTCCTGTGAACAACACCTTTCCGCACGAGCAGATATGGGACTGTTAATTTAAAAGCGTCCCGAAAACATTCCTTTCCTGCTTTGTCATCAGTGCCTTAGCAGGCAAGTCAGGCTTCTGGCCATGCGGAGAAATTTCCTCTTGACAGAAAGATATTGATACAACAAACAGATCAAAACTAAAAGCAGCAGCAGTAAAAGTCGGTCCTGCAGGAGACAAGGAGTGCTCCCATTTTTCTCCTTGTCAGGCCTATAAAACATTATAGGGCTACAAGCGTCTGTCAGACCATTATAAGACATATGCTAAATTGTGCTTTTGTGTGTGCGTGCGTGCTGTTAAATCATCTTTTGATATGCTGTTTGCATATTTCATGGTATGTATCAGTGTGTGTGTGTGTGTGTGTGTGTGTGAAAAAGAGAACGAGAAAGAGCGAGGTAGATGCCACATTGTTCGCCGGGGCTATTGTGCCATTTGCAGGTCTTCAGGTTGCCCAACAGCGGCATCTAGTGGAGTTTGTTTAATCCTCTTATTTAATGGATTTGACGTCAAATATTGTGACTGCTTTTGTTTTTGCTTGTTTCTGCTCAGGTACCTTTACAAGTTGAGGGACCTTCACCTGGAGTGCGAAAACTTCACAGAGGCAGCGTACACGCTGCTGCTTCACTCTCGTCTGCTCAAGGTAGGGCAGACGCTCACACGCACACACGTGAAGACATATTTTCCTGTTTAATGCTGGACCCAGTGTCTTGTTCTGCCTAATCACCTGCCACAAATGAGACAGTTTTGTATTAGCTGATAAATGGTTGCTACGTCGCTGGCCTCCAAATGATGAAGCGGCGAGTTTAGTTTATGGCATTGCGTCGTCTACTGCAACTAGATCACTATGGTGATTGATGCAGTGCACTTGCCCAGGGAGATGCGTGTGTGTGTGCGTGTCTGTGTGTGAGTGTGTGTGAGAGCGAGAGAGAGGATGTGCATGTATGTGTCTGAGTCTGACCTCTTGTCGCTCTTCAACTTTTAAGAGACACTTCCAGGCTCACATAGAGGGACTCAGGAATATGAGCATCTCTAGCTCATCATCTCCTCCATGTGTTTCATTACATCAAAGCAGTTGAACTCTATTTAACTATTTTTTTTTATATAATCTCCATTTATCTGCAGGGTCAGTCCTGTCCTTCCTGTTGCGCTACTGAAAACAACAATCTGGAACACACAGCACGTTATAATCTTTGCTGTCCTAAGCAGATTAGACAGTTTTAGAAATTATGATGTACTTTTTTTCCCCCCCCTAAATTTAATTCTGTGTAATTTATGTAATAGAAGATAAACAATTGTCTCATTTATATAATAAATGGGCACTCTGCTGCTTTTGCACATGCTCTGCTTAGGACTAATATTGATTTATTACAACAATGAAACTGTAAGCTTTAAGTACTTCTCCTCTCTTTGTTCATCTGTGATAAATGGCACAGCAGAAGTGAGAGTAGTCCTGACTGCAAAGGTTTTCTTTTGTTTCAGCACTATGAACTCTGCAAACATTTGGAAAGAATTTGTCATTTCCTCCACATCTCTGTCTTCTCTCTGTCTCTAACGCAGTGGTCAGATGACATGTGCAGCCAGTTTGAGTTCCACGGCTCCCAAACGCAGCGGCAGCTCAAAGAAACTCTCTACGACACAATCATTGACTACTTTGACAAGGGCAAGGTCAGTATTGTATTACACATTGAAGTGATTATTTGAGTGCTAATTACTGCTCAGTTGCGGCAGTGCAAAGCGCTTTGTTGTTTTTAGTTTTGATAATTGTTTCAAATTTGCTTCACTAAAGGTAAAGATATCAAAACCGACACTCTTTCTGTGCAGCGTGTTGGTGTCACGTTCATTTTGTATTCTCCCTGAGTGTCTCATGTTCTCTGAAGCTGAGATAGAGACTTCCTTCCACTCCACAGAGACTTGAACACAGACACGTTCATGAGATGAATTCCCACCACAACAGCTGTGCCCGATTTATTAGCAGATGGTGTAATGAAGGACACTTCTGTTTCTTTCCTTTGTGTGCTTAGATGTGGGAAGAGGCCATCACTCTGTGCAAGGAACTTGCAGAACAGTATGAAAACGAGATCTTTGACTACGAGCTGCTCAGCAAGAGACTGGTAATCATTACAATCACAAATGTTCACATCATGTCGTCTGTGCAACATTTCTTCTTCCCTGAATCGCTTTTGTAGATATTTGAGATATTCTTGGGTTTAAGGGGACGTTTGAAGGAAAGAATTCAGCCTATTTATCAAGTTTTTGATAACAGGAGAAGCATGCTATAATAAATAAAATTAGTACTGTCATATAGTAATTTACTTCGGCTCTTGGCATATTATATTATAGTATAACTATAAATTAAAATGAAATCTTTGTAAACTGTCCAGCGTCCTATATTTATATTCTGAATTCCAGTAATAGGTTCTTATCCTCAGGACAGTAAGTTCTGAGTTTTATCGCAGCTTTTAATGTTTGAGAGTCATCTGCACTCCCAAACCTTAAAAACTGTGTTTAATACTTACTTGGCATGTCAAATACTTCTTTTTTTTTTTTTTTTTAACTCTGGCTTAGGCTTCTATAATTACCATATGACCCCAAAATTGTGATTCCTCATTGGCAGTCTTCAGCTACTTCAAATTCCTCCTATCCCTTACTTTGGCCTCTCAATCACTCTTGTGCTTCTTTCATCTCTTGCCTCGACGCCGCGGCACAAGTGATTCTCCCACATCCTAACTTTTGGTTTAGCACCACCTTCTCCTCTGTCTCCCCTTCACTCAGCTCAGCTCATCCCTTCCACTCCACCAAGAGAATTACACATTTCCCAACAATGGAAAAATTGCTCCCTCTCTTTATATGGCTGCGGCAGAAGCTCTCTCAGCTAATGCTGAATTTATGTGGTTATATAAATGACAGACATTGCCCTTGGATGGGGTGTGCTTTTTTTTTTCCTACATCTATCACCCTCACAGGCTCAGCGTTCTGCTGAGGGTAGCTTTGTCATTGGCATGAGCTGATTAAACTGCCCACAGTGCACATCTGAAAGTCTCCCCTGGACACATCTTCTGTTTCTTTTTTGTCTCTACAGGAAAAACAAGCCAAGTTCTATGAAAATATTATGAAGATCTTGAGGCCTAAGCCAGACTACTTTGCTGTGGGCTACTATGGACATGGCTACCCTCCATTCCTCAGGGTTTGTATTTACTGTGTCACAGTTTAGTTAGAAAACAAACAACCCGTTAGAAGTACTTTGAATTATTAGCAGTAACAATATCATGTTTCATAAAGTAGAAATTAAGGAATTCACACCATTCACAAGCGTAACAGTAATCCTGACTCCCTTCCATATTTAAAAAAATAACAATAAAATTTTACAATGTTTATCGTGCCTGCATTCATTATGTGTGGTAATCTGCTGTGGTAAGGAGTATGACAAAGTCAGTACTCAGCTATTAAGAGGGCAGTCAAAGAAGAGCGGGAACAACCCCACTTTTAGGGCTTTGTGTAAGAATTTCAGTGTCTTTCAGCTCAGCTCTATTTTAGGGAGTCAGAATAAACAAAGAATTTTCCCACGAAGAGTGCTAGATAAATTGCATCTTAATCTTTGCATTGTCAGCATTAACACCAGTAAATCTCCCCCGACCTCAGAACAAGGTGTTTATCCACCGTGGCAAAGAGTATGAGCGCAGAGAGGACTTCCAGAACCAGCTGATGAGCCAGTTCCCCAGCTCCGTGCGTCTCAACACAACCACCATGCCAGGGGACGATATCAAGAACTCTCCGCTTCAGTGTATCCTTCAAGCAGCATAACACACGTTAGTCTGCAGTTATTTAGACGTACACTGAATGAAGGAAATGTAAATATTCTGCATGGTCTACAGTCTTTACAAACACATTAGTGCAGAAGTCATAAAATATTCACACGCCGCAACTCCAGCATTATTAAGTATTCGGGTCACTGAACGCATTTGAAAACACAAAATATCAGGGGACCTTTTTACCCAGAACCACAATAAATCTTAATCAGCCATCAGATCTTTGTGTATTGGAGCTTTTGGCTGTTTTTGTCAAAAACTAAATGTAATTTTAGGTTACTTGTGGTGTTCCTTTTTTTCACTTCTTTATGTACACTTTGTGAAAACTTTATGTCCCTCTGCGATCAGTTCGTAAACTCACAGAGATCATCTGAAACGACCCCTCATGTTTATTTCTGAGCTATCCGAACCAGATATCCAGTGTTTCACAGTCCAGCCAGTCCTCGAGATCCCTCCTCGCTTGAAGAACAAACCTGTTCCTGACCAGATCATCAAGTTAGTGCCATTCAACTTAGAAAATGTTTCAAATTGTACACGTACTGCACATTTTGATTCCTTTTCCATCGTTTTGTCTGTTGTTATTGTTCTTCTTCAGCTTCTATAAGTCCAACTACGTGCAGCGATTTCACTATTCCAGGCCAGTGAGGAAAGGACCCGTGGACCCAAACAATGAGTTTGCTGTGAGTTATACCTTTAAAATGGAATTTATTACCACAGGGACCATGAAAGCATTTCAGGAGCTGTTGTACTAGAACTGTTATCAGTCTGAAACTATGAGTTCCTAATATATAAAATAATAGGATTTTATTCAACAGCAGGCTTTTTCATATGCCGAGGCTTGTGTTTAAAGATTTCAGAGGCGCTCTTAAGATGCAGCATCAGATTCAGGTATTACTGCAGTGTATGATTAGATTAGAATAAATGAGATTGTGCAGCAAGCGTCTGGTAAGCTTCAAAACAAGATATGATATCAGAGTATTCACAAGTGGTACAGATTCATCCGACAGCTCTTCTGTTTTTATGCTTTTGCATCTTTTTTGTTTTAGTCTATGTGGATTGAGCGCACAACCTTCACCACTGTCTATAAGCTGCCTGGGATCCTGCGCTGGTTTGAGGCTACTGACATGAAGCATGTAAGTCTGCAGGGTCGTGTTTGTATTTTATTTTTGACTTTGCGTGCTTGCTGTGAGATATTATCTCCAGCGTAATGTGTTCCCCAGCTCAACACCACTGATTAAATTTTCTTTCTTCTTTTTAAAATTTTCATTCTAATCTGAGAACTCTCCATCCATCCATCAACCCTCATTTTTTTCTTCTACACTTTCTATTTCTTTCTCTCCCCTTCCAGACTACCTTGTCTCCTTTGGAGAATGCCATAGAGACCATGGAGTCAACAAATGAGAAGATTCTGACGATGATTAACCAGTACCAGTCCGACTGGAGCCTTCCCATCAACCCTCTCTCCATGCTGCTCAATGGCATCGTTGACCCTGCTGTCATGGGTGGCTTTGCAAAATATGAAAAGGTAAACTGTCAAGGACCGTCCCTAATATTACGATCCTGATTCTAAAGATGTTGGGACGATGTGTAAAATGTAAATAAAAACAGAATGTAATGATTTGCAAAACTCATTTTATTCACAATAGAACAGAAAACAAATCAGTTGTTTAAACTATTATTTCATGAAAAACATTTTTAATGCTAATTTTGAATGCATCTCAAAAAGAAGTTGTAATGGGGAAACAAAAGGCTCAAAGTAAATGGTACAAGGAACAGCTGGAGAAACATTTTGCAACTAATCAGGTCACTCAATTGGCAAAAAACTGCATCAACAAGTTGTTGAACAATTTCACAATAATGTTTCTCAACATTCTGAAGGCTGAATATCTCATCATCTACATAATATACGGTAATCAAAAGAGAATCTGGAGAAATCTCTGTGGATAAGGGACAAAGCCAAAAAGCTTGTTATCAGTGAGGAAAGGCCTTTCATATTTCAGCTGGTTTATGGCCATAAATAGTACAGACTATGACTCATCATTGAGCAATATTAAAGCCATACCTACTGCTCAGCAATATTGCTTAAATGTAGAACACTGTGTTGCACTGTGTTTTGTACATGGTTGCTTTATGCTTATAGTGATATTATACATAATGCATTGATATCAGCAGATTATGTAGCATGGGTGCATTATATAGTAATATTCCTGTACACATGAGTATATGATGTGAAGATCTTGTAAGTGTGCATTACATCTGGCTTATTGTTGTAGATTATATAAATAGAAAGACATAATGTAGTATACACACTTGTACAAGAGTGCAGTACAGTATGTACTTCCTCAAATTTGTTGACCATGGAAACTTTTTGTGTCTGTTCTAGGATGTTGTTACCAAAAGGTATTTGTAGAAATGTTGAAGATAATCACAGAACATATTTTTGCTCAAATATATATTATATTTTTACTAACTCACGGGTGACTAAAAGTATTTGGATAAAAGTTGCTTTATTTTTTATTTTTTGGAAAAGCTCGCTTTAATACAGCTGAAGTGTTAAGATTCTGAGAATTTGGTGATTTATTCAAAGATTTTAAATGTAGCAATTAAGTGCTTTTGTATAAACATTATAGTCGTTAAATAAATGAGATGGCACTGCCGCAGCGCTGTATTGAAACCTTTTTTAATATCAAAATTATTTTGCACTTTTTGGAGTGACTTAAAAAATGTGAAAACAGGTGCGTTATTGAGGAAAAAGTTTGAGAACCACTGTATTAGGCTGTTAGTAATTTTTATTGCTTGTAACAGCAAAATAGGGGTTGCTGGGGTTACAACTTTTGTGACGTTTTTTTTTTTTTTAAACTGATGCACGAGGACAAAGATTCACCTTGACGAAGTCCTTTACCAGATATCAGAGCTTGAGAGATTGTTTCAATGCAAGGCTCATCTCTCATGATGAACTTAAATGCATTAAAAAATATATATGCATCACCTCCCGAGGCTCTCTGAATATGATCAAAGGCAAATTCTGCAGTTCAAATTACATTAAATTAATGTTACTTCTCTGATGTATTCATAAGTTAAGTTCCCCCTCACACAACATTCTGTACAGAAATACGCCACATAGGATGTTATTATTTTACAAACTAACAGGTAAATCGTGTAGCTGTCATTCCTTAAATGAGAATATAATATTTCCTCTGTATCAGGCATTCTTTACTGAAGAGTACACCCAGCAGCACCCGGAGGACAGAGATAAACTGCTGCGGCTCAAAGACCTCATCGCATGGCAGGTACTGAACACAACGTAGTTGTTACTTTTATGTGTGTGCGTGTGTCTGTGTTTGTGTGTGTGTGTTTTCGGCTGACACCATGACATTTGTGTTTCCAGATCCCATTACTAGGAGGAGGAATCTCCCTCCACGGGAAGAGAGTGACTGAAGACTTGCGTCCTTTCCATGAGCGCATGGAGGAGTGTTTCAAACAGCTGAAAAAGAAAGTGGAGAAAGAGTACGGAGTGAGAGAGTTGGTAAGCTGAAAGAAAATGTAGGAAATTTCTAGTTTTTCTACTAAAATGTGATGCTTCTATAATCCAAAATATCATCTTTATCTGCAAAGCTGGACATAGAGTTCCTGTGGTAGAGCAGTGTGGTGTGAATTAAGCTGCAAATTAGCTGACCCAAGCGAATTTAAAGATCAAAGCACTCTGAAAACGCCCTGCGTGGAGTGCTGATACGGGATTTGTACCTTTTAAATTTCTCTATAACCAGAACAGGGATTGTGCTGTTCGAATGGGAGCAAATCTGATCATTAACTTATAATTGGCTCTACCTTTCAGAAGAAATTAAACAAAGTTAGAGGTTTAATGATTTGGTTTAATGATGCACTGTTTTAAGAGTGATCTCACTCTTTTACCTTTTTTTTTTTTTTTTTACATGTTGCTCACATTTCTCTTTCTCTCTCCAGCCGGACTTGGACGAGAGAAAGTCCTCGCGTCCACGCTCCATGCTGCGCTCGTTTCGTCAGTCCATCATATCGATTTCCTCAATGCAGGGATCTGAGTGTGGGACGCCAACCAAGACCCATGCAGACAGGTAATATGTGCATTTTTGAAGCCCTACAGTGTCACAAGAACCCCAAAAATACCACTCAGTTTAAACTATTTAGATAAACTCTTCATGAAAAAGAAAGCCACAGAGATATGATGGAATTTCTTTAAATTACTAATCTAAACTTTCCTGTCTCCTCCCAGGGACATGCCTCCTGAGTCTCCAGTCTCCTGGAGCTCTGCCACCCTGCCACGCTCCAGTGGCAGTGTTAGTACAAGTACAGTGGAGGAGGGGGGCGTGATGACCGTGGGCGATGCAGAGGTCAAAATGAGGAAGAGTAAGAAGAAGAAGAAAAGGAGCAGCATGATCTTCATCACAGAGGAAAGAGAAAGGACCAGTACACTGGATTGCAAACGGGTGAGAATTAGTGATAATGGAAAATATTAGAAAAAGTACAAAGATAGAAAAGAGGGAAATGTTGCCTGTAAAGCTATGACTAAGTAATAAAATGCTCAGCTCCTGTGAAGTGTAGTGGCTAAGTTTTCTGTGATCTTTGTCTCCCTCTAGCTGTCTAAGAAACAGGAGTTCCGCAGTGACACCAATTTGGCTGAGCCAAATGAAGAAAATGTGGCGCTGACCAGTGCCAACTCAAGATCCCTGCCTGCCATCACAGGTGACACTAAAACCCACCTCGTGTAGCACGAAATACCGTGACTGAGGTGTAAAACCTACAAGGCCTACAAAGTAAAAAAAACAAAACAAAACAAAACACATGATCAAAGAGGAAGTGCTGCATTTTTCCTGCTCTGGAAAGCTGACTCTAAGAGAAAAGGTGTGTGCTGGAAAAAAGTGGCAATGCTGCAGCAAATTAGTCATAACGTATTTTTTCATGAGTTTGCAGTAGTTTCATCTGGTTTGCGTCTGATTGTTTTAGTTACATAGCCTTGCACTTTTAAATAGTGAATCAGGCCACAATTTACTGATGCTTCACTGGCCTCCTGCCATTGCTGAATCAGCTGAGACAGCACTGACTGTGGTGTTAATACCCCATCACAGATTAGCACTGCTGACTACAAGCTGCGCTGCCTCACCGAACAAACAGTACTCACAGGCCACCAGTGTTGCCAGGGCACACAGTTCATCAGCAGAACAGCTGCAGGAGCCCAATTAGTCACCAAACATCGTCTGGCTGCGGTGCAAGATTTGCTGTAAAATTGCAATCGTGAGGACAAAAACACAACATTCAGGGTTTTTTTTCCTCTCTCTGTAGGTCTGTCCTTGTCAGTGGCAGCAGGGGCAGAAGAGGTGGAGTCCACCAGAGCCAGGAGGGACAGTAAGAGCATGTCTGTGTGTGCGACCTCTGACCGAACAGCAGACAGACGCTCAAAGGGTGTCATCAACCTGCTCTTCAAGTCCAAGGTAGAGGAATGGCCCAGCCTGGTTAAGGCAATTCATCAGACAGACACTGGGTTTAGATTCAAGAATAAGCACTCGAGCTAAAAAGAACAGAAATACACACATTTACTTTCTTACTGCTCTGATCTTTGTATCAAGTTACTACCAAGGTTTGTCCCAGGGTTAGAAAAACACTTAGTTCTGTATATGGTTTAAACAATTTCCAATTTTAATGCCAAGGTAAGTTCACTGGCTGCTGTCATATTTAATGCCCAGGCATGAGTGATATCAGCCTTATCGCTGCCTCTGAGTGGGAATTCAAGGAAATACATTTCAAAAGGTTTCAGAGCTTTTCTTTAACAGTTAAACTGTTTTATTTGAAGATGTTTCAGGTCATTTACATTCTGCACATTTGTTGTGGTTTTTTTTTTCTCAACAGAGCTCCAGAACAGAGGAGGTGAAGCCCAGCGATCCAGCCAAAGACAGTCACAGTCATTTTTGAAACTGATCATTTTCATTTCTTATCTTATCTTCTTTTATTTGTATTTGTTTTTTTGTTTTTTTTTTTACCCAGGACCTGCAGCCAAAACCACAATTACACAATGACTCACACAGTCTGCCTGTCAGTCTCAATGTTGCTGTTGCCTTAATATAATTGATTTTACCTATCAGTAAAGGCTATTTTTGTTCTGTGACCTTTTTCCTGGTGATTTAGATGAGTCCCACTGAAGCTAAATGCCATCTTACAGCTTTTCAATCAATTCTGCTTCTACAACAATGAGCAAACACAAACCGTCTCTCCAACACACTTGATTAAAAGCTTCTCATTATACAGCTTTCAGCGTTGTTGACACTGAATTTAATGAGAAAATAATAATTCTATAAAGCACAAAGGTTACCGCGTCCTCCCGAAGGACTTTAAACAGGAACTCGTTGCCAAAAGGCTTTGGCACTGATACAACAAGCAAGAAAGTCTAATAAACTCAAATAGAGTCCTGTGAAGCTAATTGTACATCAAAGTTGTGTGTACCACAATGTTGAGTTTGTTTTTCTGTATGAATTTATGGGGGGGGGGGGGCTTTGGGGGGGGGGGTCTCCATGAGGTGGTCACATTTTGTTATACATTTCTTTAAAATAATAAAGATGTTACAATATATTTTGATTTTGGAAATGCTTTTCTTTGCATCACACATTCACAGGTAGCTGCACCCCAGGAATGCTCTTTATGCAAAGATCAGTTAATCTTGGCTTTAGCGTCATGAAGCAGCAACATTTCAGTCTGAGGTGGGCAGAGACTGGCACGATGCCAGGCTGTAGGTGCTGGTTTGGTGGCTGAAAAGGCTGGAAAATGAAGCCAACGCTTGAGTGCCAACAGCTGTAGTTCTTTGAACTTGGCCACTTGAGGCTGGCCCCCAAAAGTCAAAAATCCACAGGCTCCCATGTTAACAGGGTCACATTTTAGAGTGGAAATAAACATGATTGTAGCCTCCTATAGAGGGCAGTTTTAGGCCCTGTCCACACGTGCGAGGGTATTTTGGTAAATGCAGCTTTTTCTGTGCGTTTTGGCCTTTTGTCTAAATGTAAACAGTGTTTTTAGGTCGGTCGTGGTTAGTGGGAGTTCTTTGGTTTTCCTTGTTTCTCTAAATATAGTAAAGGCTTTTGGTTATTGTTATTGGATTCTTTGTATTTGCATTTATTTATATTAGCTTCTCTGTGTCGTCCTGTTTCTCGTCAAGTCTTCGTCTCTGTTGGTGATTCCCTGCTAAGTTGCTTCCTGTCATTTATCTCTAGTGCCGTGTGTTTAGTTTTACTTCCTCCTGTCTCATTGTCAGTGATTAGTTTCACCTGGTGCTTGTTTTCCTCAGCTGTGTTGCATTCTCCTGATTAGCCCTCAGTGCGTCTGTGTGTATAAGCCTGCCCTCGTTTTTTTTCTTTGTTAGATTGTCAGTGTATTGTCCCTCGTGTGTTCTTTGTGTTTCCTGCTACATTTCTGCTTGTTGCCACTTTGGAATTAGCTTTTGCTCTTGGTTTTGGAACTCAGCATCAGCCTCAATAAAAGGTCCATCTTTTCTTAACTTGATCTCTGCTGGAGTCTGTATTTGCATCCTACTTCACAATAAATGACAAAGCTTTAAAAAAAAACTCCTTCCTTGATGAAGATTTTGCATTTAAATGTGGACAAAGAAAACAGATTTTGTCTTGCATCGTCAAAAGTGTTTAACTTTATCTCCTTTTTTTTTTTTTTTTTTTAAACCTCATACTGCATGCCATGTTACTGTTTGTAGGCTTCTGATTGGCCAACATTTCTATATGGCCAGGGTCGATTAAAAGCCTGACTTCTGTGTTTAAAGGCGTGGCTACTGTGTGTGTGTGTAAGACATTCAAACTTTGCTGCAAGGCACTTTTCAAAGTTAACATTGAGTAATTTGTATTCTGTATCGATGTTGCGAGACCCCGGTCCAGGTTCCCTAAAGAATTTGTTCTCTGAGCTAGAGAGAGCATAGATAATGAACAAACGGCCCCAGATCGTCCACTCAGCAGGGGTGCAGTGTCTGTGCAGCATCCACATTCTGAAGAACTGTACTTGCCCAGAGGAGAAAAAAAAAAAGCATGCACCTCGGGTGGTGAGCAGATTTCCTCTGTTCTCCTCAGCAGAGAGAGAGAAAACGCTGCAGCCTTCAGGCCTGTTGTGGCTTCAGTTTTTAATTTCTTTAACCTCTGGGACTTGCCTGGCTTACTCTGAAACAACACAACTAAACCCGTCACAATCCTGACAGATTATGAGTAAGTGAAGTCAGCGGGGAGCTTAAGTCTTCCTTTCTTCATTGACTGTAGTGACATTTTAATGGAAACATTAAGATTAATTGTTAAAGGTGCCGACAGGCGGATGCATTTGATGAAAATAAATTATTTGCAAGTGTATTCCTAAATTGGCAAAAGGTCACCATGTTAGAATATATATTGTAGAATTAGTTTTTTTTATTATTTGTAGATGAATGATGAATATCTCATATTTTCTCAGTATAGATTGTATTTCCTCTTGGTTCTCTCTCAGGCCTATCTGTTGGATTTTAGACAGACAGTAGATCATGAAGAACAGTGGAGATATTTCTCGTCTTCCGTATTAATGCTGCCATTATCTGGTGTCACACTGACCACCAGGTTTCTCCACAGCCAATTTAAAGCTGCAGACTAACCTTTTAAACTCATGCAAAGTCCTGCGCTGCTATACTTCAGTCTGGAGTGGGACTCAGATAGAACCATGGCCCCGTGACCACCGAGTGATTTCAAACCAGAGTCATGAATCACACTTATGCAAAAAAAGGATGGATTAGGCTGGTGGTGAGGTTAAATGATATGCTGTGAATTCTCATAGGGACTAAAAGTACAGCACTGCATGACTGATCAACAGACTGAAAAATGCTGAGTGTTCTGGAGCGTGTGTAAATTTACCATAATACATGTTGGTAAAAATTTGGTGTACAAATGAAAGAGAGTTGCAGACGCTGCGTTTTGAAATAGAGAAGCCTCGGCGATCTGTTTGGAAATATGACTCATTCGTTATGGCTTGTGGCAGTGAGCATCATATCAAAATTAATGATCCTCCACTGTGGCGCCTTTAGAGGATCTGGATGGACAAACCAATCAAAAGCTAACACACAACTCCTGTTATGATACGTTTTGCCTCTGAAGACTTTTTTTTTTTTAAATTCTGTAAAGTGTCCTTGGGTGTTTGAAAGGCGCTTACAAATAAAATGTATTATTATTATTATTTAAGGATAGTATGAATTATGAAGTGCAATAATTGCATCTAAAATAGTAAAACCAGAAAAAAAGATAGTGGAGTTAAGTTGTTTGCTTTGAAATGATCAAATGACATCTTGTCATGCTGCACATGACATGACATATATATTAAAGGGAGCAACATTAACAAATAATCAAATACACATGCACTTATCTTTATAGATCGTGTTTTTCTTGTGCACGAAGTAGAAATTAATTATGAAATTCATACAAACTTAAAAAATATATATCTTATATTGTGGCTCTTACAAGGGGAATGGCTTTGGTGGGGGGGAGCACCAGGGGGCGCAATCAAATGTCTAATGAATCAGTAGACCCATACACATGAGAAGACAGAAAGCCTAAATGCACATTTTATAAAACACTTACGTCAGAATATAAACAAACCATATTTCTTTAGATATTCCCCACAGAGCTAAAACCCATCAAGGATTTCTGAGGATGGATGAATTATTTTAAAGTCATTAGTTTCGGGGTAAATGATTAAAGCACAGCTGGACATAAAATGCTCTTTAATTTATTTATTTTTGGCATAAAATGGGCGGTAAATCACAAATGCACCGTGGGCTTTTTCGGTATCTCTCCACACTGAGTGCAGGTGTAGACAGCATCACTGGGCCTGAGATCTGCGAGCTGTTCCACGCTGTTGAAGCTCCGCTCTGTATCAGTCTGACTGCAGGATGACGGACATGGCTGAGCAGCTCAACTCTGTCAGAATACATAATGAATGAGCAGCTGATGGCAAAGTAATGAAGGCGATAATGGAAAAACAGTAATACTGACATCTAATGCAGTCTCGGCGAGCTCATTTGCAACTAATTTCAAGCAAATTAGAGATCAGACAATTCATTGTTGAGCTTTGTCATCATTGTCGAAATTGTGGCAGTGCAAAGATATAGCAGCTACTGTGCATACCGTCATTAACAGACGCTGACAGGCTGACGAGTCTCAAATGTGGTTATAATGCTAACCCACTAGGGGGCAGTAAAACATTGTCGTAAGGTCCAAACGCTGTAAGTCATATTACACTAAGCACTGGCATGCTTTTTGTTAATCCTTTAGAAAAGTGAGGCCAAACATATTTTTACACCAATAATTCATTTATTTATTTTTTTACTCTGCTTAGAAAAAATAATATTTTTATGATATGATGCAAGACTAGTTTTTTTTTTCTTTTTTCAGTCCAAAGAGGTTTCATGTTCTTTCACATTACTGACATAAGCCGTCTCCTTGGGAATAAAAGCTTCTTGGTTTTCACTTGTACCTGTGATTTCAGCCCCGAGGAAGTGTCAGCTACAACATCTCACAGCTGCAGAGACTTTCTGAACATCCCCGAAAAACCTTTTCACCACGATGGCAGCGAAGTCAAAACTGTGGATCGAGTGATGCGATGCACACTCTTGTGCAGACTTTTTCTGTATGAAGCAGAATCATGACAAACACCAGCTGAGTGACAGCTGAGTGCAATACAGCATGAAGGTGAATTGTTCTTTAGCACTTCAGCATCTTTCATATCTATACACAAAATATCTTCCTCTGCTTATGCTGAAGCTTCAGTTTAATGGTTAAACGAAGTCTGCTGACTTTTTCCCACCTCAAAGTAAAACTTGTGCTCAAGGACTTTTTTTTCTTTCTTTTTTTCCATTCCACCAGTTTGCCTTTGGTCAGCAGTGTTGTGAACTGCTTCCCCCTTGTTCCAGCCGAGGTGTTTAAATTTAATCCAGAAGTATGCGGTTGTTGGGGTTGAGGTCAGTTGAGGTCAGTGAACACTATGAATATTTGTCACATTAGAGAGCCTGTCCTTGGTGGCTGGTTACAATACCGTGACGTGAATAAAGTTCTTGAGAAACACAGCTGCTGGGGGACAAAATATTACTGCAGTGTGCAAAATTAAGCCTCTATGATCCTCTCGTAGTTTCCTGCTTTTTTCTCTTTCTTATATGTTTTTTTCTTTTTAATGCTAATTATTGGGTGTTTAATCCCAAACAAACTGGCTGAGATTAATTTTTTTTTGTGCTGGAAAATAAATACAACTTTCTCATCATCCAGTTATTAGGCCCGAGCCTCCCGTAGGGGTAGGCGAGGAGCCTATTGTATTCGCAAGCGCGAAAACGAAAAAGGGTCA
>JAVDPK010016722.1:0-13157 GCA_034780415.1 Cichlasoma orientale
TTGGGTGCATCCCCCCCCCCCCCCCCCCCACGTTGCTCCAGCCATATGCTGAAATCACATTGCCCTCTAATTCATCTGTTTGCACAGCACGGCAGACATTAGCGATGCACTTCAATCTCAGTTTTTGGTCTTTGAGTCATTTGGGTGCTGCACCCTCACCTGGAGCTAGAATAGGGTCAGAGAAACAAAAACGCACACGCAGTTACTAAAATGCTGGAACTTGGAGCCATTTCAAAGGTGTCAGTTTGACATTTCGGAACAGGTTTGTTCACATATAAGATTTGTTCATGTGTTTGCGCAGATGTGCCTGAGCTGACGGGTGTGTGCAGTAAACGATGGGGCAGTTCGGGGGAAGCGGCAGAGTGCTGAGCGCGTGCAGCGACAGATGCGATTTACGTTGTTGCGAAAGGTGAGCACGAGGTAAAGCGTGCGCTGCGGTGAAGAAAAGCGCGAGAGAGGTCGTTGATGTAATGAGGAAGCTATAAAGTGAAACATTTTAGAGGCTTGAGATCACTACACAGGGAACATTTCGCGACTCACTCACATGGTAACTTTGCAGGTAAAACTGAACGTGAAGGGTCAGTTTGGTGGTGAAACAGTTACAGTAACAGTATGAGCTTGAACTGGTGAACGTGAATTGCCTTTATTTCCCAGAGTCTGTGTAATGCAATGAGAATAAAGAAGGATTAGGTATCATGAGACGTTTTTCCTGGAACATTTCATATATAAAGTTCCTGCACAAGGATGAAAATATTCTTTAACATGACGAGGATGGAAACTAGAATACCAAAGACTTGAAGGTGAATGAACCATGACACTGTTCAGAACAAAAGGGTGTGTGTGTGTGTGACCACATGTGTACAAGCACACACTCACTCACAAACATCATCTGCCAGCTGACTCAGCGGAGGTGCTCGAGGGGACATTTGATGTTTTGCGGATTTTCTCTCTCTCTCTCCCTCGTCAGTAGCATTCCACGCACACCTGAACCCTCACGCCTGTCAGGCGATTGCGCCTCCTTCACACAAATCCATCCGTCAACGTACCCATATATGTGCACCCATCCACAAACTGCCATGATAAATGTAATGACTCGCTTATGTGATGAGATGCACAGAATTCCACTAGTTTTTATGTGGTCAAACGAAGACACCGTTTTCTTTTCACCTCTCATCTGAGGCAAGAGACACACTCCCTAACAGTAGAAGGCCCTAATTTCAGATTTATCGGCTTAAAAATGCCCCCATCGTGTATGTGGGGAGAATGAAAGACAGACGTCTGTGTCAGAGGGCAATTGTTGGTTTTATCCAAGTTTGCTTTAGAGGTCAAGGCGTGCAGAAGATGGTGTGTGAAAGCAAAGATTTAGCTATTAGACTGAGCTATTCGATTCATGTCAAAGGCCATGCACACTCTCAGGCGTGAGAGTGCAAGTGTGCGCACTCATGCATTTATGCATAAGCAGTGGCACGCACAAATGTCTTCGCCTCTCAGCAGCTTTGATAATGCACTCAACAGGTTGCTGTTTGAAGAATGCAGATAAGACCAGCTTCCCTCTGTGAGGATTTTGTGTGCTGGTACTTTATAAATGCCTACACAGCTTAGGGTTCAAATGAGTCTTAAAATTTTTTGCATGTGATCCTTTAAAAAAAAAAAAAAAAAACCAAAGCAGGACCTCTTTGTGACCTCGAGTTACAGATCCCATGTGTCTACATACACATTTTTTTTCTCATTTGAATACTTTGAGAAGCAAACTTATTTATATTTCACAATAGCAGAGGAAACAGCGAAAGATCCTGGAAAGTGCACAGTTTTGTGTAGCTTTCCCATAAATCATCTACAGCTTTTTAAGATTTTTTTCGTGACACTTTCTCGCAGGGTCCGCAGTGGCCCCTTCACTAAACTAGTTTAAGTCGTCCCAAAATAAACCAAAGTGGATGCCAGACAGTGAAACGGTTTTATAGAGTATTGTTTGCTTTCTCTTTCTAATGCTCTTTCTTGAGAAATACTTGTGCTTCATTACAGCCTGATGGCTTTTGCAGCCAATGGCTGGAAAAACACTCTTTATTTGAAGTGCTCTTGTTACGCAATACGAAACAATATTTTGCTCGAGACGTTTGTAAAATCCTTTTTTGCATGTGTTTTTGCACTGGTAATCTCATGTTTGCTGCTGCATGTAAATGACATTTGCTAACGGTGCTTCTGGCGTTTGGCAGGTTGGGACTCTGGCCAATAAGGACATATGTCCGTCAAACCAGTTTACAGTCAGTGGAGAATGCTGCCAGCAGTGTCCGCCCGGCGAGGGTGTCGTCGAACCGTGCGGGGCCAAACAGACTGTCTGTGCTCCGTGTCTTGATAGTGAGTATCACAAAAACAGCGATGTGAACACGTACACTCATGTGCTCGGGAATTTCTGATGTACATAATTCACAGAGATGTACAAAAAAAGCACACATATACGCTCAAGCATGAATGAATGAGCTGGTTACATGCCTCGGTCCAGAGCGGCATGAGGATGCTTTGCAGTCTCAGCGTTTCATCTGACAGAAGACGGTGATGAAGTGACGCCCTCTGTCTTCTTCATGCTTCTTCATGCTTTCTACTGTGAGTGCCTTCCCGGGAGAAAACACATGGTTCCAACAGGAGTTTATGCAGGATTGTAAATCAGTTGCAATTGTCCTTCACATTGACATTTAGAAAGCCAACATCCTGTTGCTAAACCGTGAGACAGAGAATAATTTTTGGCACAGTTATGGCCTTCTGTAGTTTTTGCAAAGCTAAATTTTGTCATTAGGATATTAACATCTTTAATAAGTTGCTCATTGAGCTTCTTTAATTTTGGGTGGCTCCTGCCCTGTCTGTGCCACCCCATTTAAAAAAAAAAAAAATCCTGTAAACCCCTTTGCTATAGCTCCTTGAGACTTTATTGATCTCAATCACTAGCTACCATGCTCCTAATGACAAATCAAACATGATGATGTGTAACGGGTACCGTTTAGCCATAGACTGTATATAAAAGATGGAGCTACGCTTTCACTCACTGGTTTGTGGTCTTTGCTTTAGAAGCCTTGACTTGACCTTTTCTGCCGTTGACATCTCAGAGGTCATGTGTGAGGGCTCAATCTAACTGGGAAAACTGGGGGACCCTGCATGCTGGTACAATAGCGAGTTTACAGAGGTCATAAGAAATTGGGTCGATTTCTGCTATGATTTACAGCCAAATGAATGCCCCCTGCTGGTCATTAGGAAAAAATGCAGGTTTAAAGCTGTTCAAACTTGGCTGCTACTTCCAGCTTTTATAATCAGTCTGTTTGTTTACAGTATTACACTCTAGATTTGTTAGTTTGCTTTCTTATGAGAAATAAACACACAGCAGAGACTCACTGGAATCCAAGCAGGACTTTGATTTTGTTCCAAACTGAAAACCTACAGCTGCAAAACCTCCCAGTTAGAACACCCAGCGAAACAGACCCCAACGTTAGTACCGGTGAAATTTGAATATCACTGTTATGAAACCACTGTGTTGTATGCGAAAAATGATAGACTTACTGATACGTTTGCATTTAATGTAATGTACATTTAATGTGCTAGACTTATTCAGCTGGATGTTTGGAAGTAAACTGGATGCCAGGCATAATTGTCCTCCAGCATTCGGCCCGCCTCGTGGCCTTTACCATGTAGGGAGAGAGGCTGTGTTGTACTGAAAGGCTTTCTGAGGACAGTGATATTGAGAGGATACAAGAGCGGGAACAGCTCCAAATGTTGCCACAGGAAAAAAAAAACTGTAGTGGAAGATATGTAGTGCATCAGATAAGTTGTTATGTCACAGTGGATTCGGTAAGCATGAGTGATGACCGAAGAGCTCAAAAAGACATTTAAAGTCTTCTCAGTGTGGTGCATTTCTACTTGTTAGCGTAGGGAAAACGTAATGGCGTTAAATGTTTTTGGAACTTTTGAATTTGAGGTCAGCTTGGCTCTGCAGTGGACAGGGTTGGTCTACAGCCAGAGTTTTTCTCCTATGAATTCCCTAACCATCCTGCAGCCAGGCCAGGAAGTAGCTGTAAACTTCCCTGAGCCAGTGGAGGATGGTAACCCGTGAGCCAAGGAGGCCCACACTCAAAATGATTCAGGCTTTAGGTCACGAGAGAAGTCATGAGAACGTGGATGTAGATGATCTATTTATTTAGGATTGCGGGTCTTCTTTGGAAAGATGTATTCGTTTATAAGTGTTTCTCAGGAGAAGAGTCGGTCTACAACTTATAAATTGCTTTTGTGCATAAAAGCATTTAGTTCTGCTTCTCGTCATAAATGATCTTCTGCTCTGTTTCTATTAAAAAAACACTTCTGTTATCTGTTTAAAATGACTGTTATTTGAAATGTCTTGAAAGGTAATAATTATAAGTCTTACGGTGCTTGTTCAAGTCAGGCGTGAACAAACAGATGGTGACAAGCTCTGCTCCGGCTCATAAAAAAAAAAATCCAAGCAGATATCTCATCATGTGATAACATCATAATGATGCTGGAAAAACACATGCAAGGAGATGGATCTGAACTTTCTGCCTGATTACAGCTCGACTATCCTGGTCATTCCCAACACATCACCCTGAACAATGCTTGGTAATACACCAAAAAGTCTGGTTGGTGGGTTCTTTTTTTTGCCTGCTCCAGAACCACAAATTTAGTAGCAAAAGCTAAGAAACAAATGAAAAAGACTGTCTGTTGTTAGCATATTTTAGTAACCTTTTTATGGGATTGACATGAACCTGTGTTTGTTTGTTTGTTTGTAAAAATATGTTATTTATTGGCACATTTGCAGCAAGAGCCTAATCACTGTGACGTTTCCCCGCTGTGGCAGCAAAGTCAGATCAGAGTGTAGGCTGTGCTGTATTATTAGACTGGGGGAAGTTTTTGTGTGTTCACATGCTCCTGGCATGGTCCCATGTTTCCCATCCTCAGAGACACTACAAAAAAAACCAAAAAAAAAAAAACCCTGAGAGCTACATCTCAGACTCTGCAGACCTCAGTCAGCATGCTAAATGTTAAAAGTTCATGACAGTACGATTAGAAAAGACTGAACAAGTGTGGCTTGTTTGGAAGGGTGCTAAAGGTGGCTCTACAAACCACTAAATCACGGGGTGTACTTACTTTGTTGAATAAATAATGATACACTGTAATATGCCATGTGTTATTGTTCCCCTTATACATGTTACCATGACTCTACATCATATAAATAGCCATCTTGTGCTTATTTAATACCCGTTTACTGGGTTTTGATTTTTATGCAACGCTGTGTTACCCGTGACACAGTGAAGCGAGACCGAGCTACACCTTTGATTTGACAGCTGTCTTGGAAAGCTCACAGTCACTAAATTAATGTTTATTTCTGCAGTAATTAGGGCATTAAAATGTATGCATAGATTTACCCGTGAAATCTGATTTTAAAAAAAAGTTTGCTGTCCCTAAAATAACATATTAAAAGCCCTTCTGCTACCATCTTTGCTTTTGTGGAATTCTCCTGGAGCCAGCAACCTCCAGGAACCACTTGCCAGCTAGTTGGGGAATGCACATTTTTCCGTCACAGCTTAGAAACCTTAATTATAGTTTTGTTTTCCCCTGGAGGTGTGAAAAATAATGCAACAGAAACATTGTATTTCCTGATTTTCATCACCTTCCTCATACCATATGTCATTTGAAGTGTTGTTTCAGGCATATTGCCTGCTTTTATTAGAAACTGATTGCACAGCAATCTCTTTATAAGACGCAGGCGTCCTAGGCTTGATTTAGTATGGCTAGTTAACGGGCACTTGGCAGAGGTGCTAGCCAAAACACATTGCGGAGTTTGGCTGAATGAGCAGATAAGTGGAGATGAAACAGACCAAGTACAGCTGTACAACTGGAATGGAGACAAGGTGAACTTCTCAGCCAGCAGTTAATGGTTCTCATACACACACACACACACACACACACACACACACATGTTCAGGAAAACTCCCACACACTCACATGTGCGCACACACACACACACACACACACCGCGCAGTAGCAGCCACAGAGGATAAAGTCAGGAGTCCTTTTATGGGTGTTGAAAAGGGATTCAGTGTTAGACAAGCAGTGAAAGTTATGATACGCTGAGCCAGGAAAAGACCGTCTGTGCTCCCCATCCCTCCGCCTCCATAACCAACCCCCAACCCTAGCTCTTCTCTCCATGCTGCAGGCTAGTGTTATTAATGTATTGACTTGCATTATTGATGCATGGCATTATGATAATGGCTCTGAGAGCACTCATGGGGAGGGGGTAGTGAGGGTAGTCTGAGAGAGGGAGGGTGTTATGGGACATAATGGGGGTGAGGGGAAGAGTGGCGGTGTTAGGGTATCACTACACGACTGGACATCAACAGGCCCACGTAAAGAGAAGGCACAATAGTCCACTTCTGAAGGCATAATTAAACAAAAATGTGAAGGATCCACATTTGACACCATCGGTTTAAGGCAGAACTGCACACACAGATTCATCTGCTTCTCAAATGACACGGCCTTCTTTTCTTCCCTCCGTCTGTCATTGTCTATCTGTCCTCATCTCTGTTGTAATCTCTGCATCATCAGAGCATTTGCCAAGGTTGGTGGGCCAGTGACGCAGCCCAGAAAACTTGATATGCTAACAGACACTGAACTGCAAAGGGTCACGGCACACCGCATACCAAAAACCTTCAGTCTCCTACCAGAGACTAGTTTGGTTTAGTTTGGTTTAAAGAGAAAAGAAAACCGAAACGACATTAATCTGCAACTATGTTTAGAATTGCCTAACGATTTAAGATCATTTTAAGCCAGGATTAGGAATTTTTGATTCCAAAATATTCAATATTTTTAAAATTATATCTTCACATCAGATAATTGCAATGGACACATTTTACAATCTTGCTCACAAAGCAGTTAGTTGTGAACGTAATCAGCTGTGTTAAAGCACTCGTTTGGTTTTATCAAGGAATCTCTCTGTGTCAACTTTTATCTCTGTGCCGTATCTTAAAATATGTCTATCAGAGCAGTTTAGTTCCTCTTACTTTAGGGTTGCAGCTAACCAGTTTCCAGTGTGAGGGCACGGATTATTTATTTTGTTTGAACAAAAACCTCTCGATTAAACTTGTTTGTTAGTCGGGGACAAACTGCAAGTCCACAAGAAGCTGGAAATGTTAAATAAATACACATTTTTGACAGAATGCATAAAGAATATGTTCAGCATTTCAGACAAATTCTGACATTATGCACACACACACATACACACACACACAAGCTGCTCTTACAAATGGGTCTGTTGCATAATTTAGTGGGTTTCCCAGTTCTCTATCCAGCCGAAATACAATTCCATAAAACATGCAATATTGATTGCGTCCTTTGCAGATATATCTGTCCTAGGACATTTCAGATATACTGCACTACATACCATTTACAAAACATTTGACGCAGTTATTTTACTTATCTAAAAACACCTTTTCTTGTTCCAAGCGACCTGTTTGCATGTACATACCCGCCAGGAAGAATAACCTTATCGCTAAATTCCCGTGTCACAGCTTGATTTTAGAAAATTTGATCCACATTTGGTAAGTGAAACAATCTCATCCCAAGATAACGAGATGAAATCTTCTCAATAAGAGCAAATCGCAGCACCAGTTAGCCGAATACTAAGTCATTCTAACTAGAAGTGTGTGACTAGTGTTGACAATGTGGCCAATAAGAGGGGAATAAGGTTATATATACATACTTACCTTCTTTGAAATTATCAGTCAGTGGTATTGGTAACAAGGTACTGAAGAATATCAGCTTTGTTGACTGACATCAGTCTATTTGCAGGGACCAAATAAATGTGCAAAACTGAAAGACTGTTTTCTTTTTCTGACTTTGTCAGAATATTACCCGTAGATATATGTATATGTATATGTATATGTATATGTATATGTATATGTATATGTATATGCTTTTAAAGGAATGCCTTCTGGCAGATGAAAACTTTAATGTCAATTTTCTTCTCTTTTTATTTAGGTGAAACCTTCTCAGAAAGCTTCAGCCACACAGAGATATGTCAACCTTGCACGCAATGTACAGATCTGTTCCGCATGGAAACTCCCTGCACTGACTCCACTGACGCCATCTGTGTGTGCAACTATGGTTACTACCTGGATAGAGCCACACAGAAGTGTCAGCCCTGCACTAAATGTCCCGAAGGCCAGGGAATGTTGTACCGCTGTGAGGATGACCGCGACACGGGGTGTGAGAATTGCACCGGGGACACCTACTCGGACCAGGAAAGCTCTTGGAATCCCTGTATTCCCTGCGGTACGTGCGATGATGAGACGGAATTAAAGGCCTGCACCCCCATCAGTGACACGATTTGTCAAGGTAAGAAAAGTAGTTCATGTTTTCATTATGAAGTTCATTTGTAGCTGCATAAGGATCAAAAAACAAAGGTGCAAGATACCTGACAAAAGTGAGGTTTGTGCGTTATCCATTATATATCTATTACTAATTATTTCTGAGCAATCACATTGCTGTAAAGTTTTACGTGTGTCGCTTGTGATTGTTTAAAAAAAATTGTTTAAATGATTATGTAGAATGCCTAATGCTGAGGGATGAGGAGTTCACGAGACTGTTTTCCTTTGGATTCGAAGGAAAAATGAAAATGAATCCAAACAGATGTGCTCTTGTGATAAGACCGTTCGGATATTTCTTTTCTAATAAATGGCTTTGTGAGGCGACCTTGTCTAAATACTGAGGAAGTTTACCATGAACTTCTGTGCAGAGTAAAGTTGAGTGATGGAGCGTGTTGCCCAGGGTCAAGGCGACGTGAATGGGACAACGTGAGCACATACTCGCTGTCCAACACTGAATGAAATGTACAATACACTTGACATCCACTTTGTCAGCCTCATAATCAGATCATCTCACTCCGACACTATGCGCATTGTTAGCCCGTCGACCTAAATGCCACAGCGAAGCTGGTCTCGTTGTCTTCGGCAACTCATCCCATAGAGGGACACAAAGACCACACTCTCTGTGTGCTGAGGGTTTAGAAGAAGGTCATATCTCTAAACAGGGCTCTGAATTTCTTTTATATCATTGCACCCTGTGGGTATCGCACTCCAAATCAGGAATTCTGTATGACTGCAGTCACTGCTCATTCCAATGATCTGATGCCTCGCAGATTAAATCAACGCTTTTGTGAGGTGACAATAAAAGGAGTCTGTTGATCAGCCAAGCAGTCTGTTGAGAAAGTGGTGTGAAGGATGCTGTTATCACAGTGCTGAACACAGAGCCAGTTTGAGGCTAAAGGGAGCCTTTTGTACCTCCTCTCATGGTACTCATTGGCCTATGACGATTTTTGGTTTAGCCCATGGTGCTAAACCAAGGAAGAGGCCAGTAATGAGTAAGAAACTAATGTAGAATGTGCTTGATATATTTATAAAGGGAGATTTTTTTCTGTTTAATCAAAGAATGTATGCTTTGTCTTGAGTTCCTCAGTGTCCCACTGGAGGATTTGTGCAGTTTTAGATTTAACTGTTGCTGCACTAGTCTGTTTAAGCTGGACCGACGCTGTATAAGTCAAACCGGGAGTTGATCGGGTGAAAATCAGTATTGGATAGCTGTGATCTTTGGGTCTTCAGATGGCACTGCATTAAAAACAGGCATGATTCTGTCGTGGAAATCACTGCATGAGCTCAGGAACACTTCCAGAAATGTCCACTGTCTGTGAACACAGTTCGCTGTGCCATCCACAAACGCAGGTCAAAGCTCCGTCACGCAAAGAAGAAGTCATGTGTGAGCATGATCCAGAAACACCACCGTCTTCTCTGGGACAAAAGCTTATTAAAAATGAACTGAGGCAAAGTGGAAAACTGTTCTGTGGTCGGATGAAATGAAAACGTGGACGCTGTGTCCTCCTGACTAAAGAGGAGGGGGAGCATCTGGCTTGTTAGCATCACTCAGTTTAAAAGCCTGCATCTCTGATGGTGTGGGAGTGCATCAGTGCCTATGGAAATGGCAGCTTACACATCTGGAAAGGCACCATCAATGCTGAAAGCTTTTAATGCATCACATGCTCCCAGCAGGATGACGTCTTTTTCAGGCAAGGCCTTGCATATTTCAGCAAGAGACTACAACAGACGCAGCATACTGCATCTGTTACAGCAGCATGGCTTCGTACTAGAAAGAGTTTTATTTGTCAGAATTGAGGTTGTGCAATGCTAGGGGGTCACACACGTGGCAAAACAAATGGGAGCGAGACAGGCACAAGGGCAAAAATCCCAAAATAGGGAGTCAGTTCTTTACAAGGTAAACTGACTCGAAACAAAAAGAAACTATAAAAAAATACGCAAGGGAAAGTGTAAGTAAAACACAACAACACAAGGAGATTGCAGTAAAAGAAAAATGGCTGGAATAGTTGACTGAGTTTATGAGGAAACAAAGAGAGTGGGGTGGGGTGGGGTTTATGTCCCCTTTCAGTGAGCTGTGCTGAGTGACCAATAAATAAGTAGCATTTAATGCAGAATCTTTTTCAGCTTTTCAAATAGCCCACCCAATACTGTGACCACTCATGAAACCGGCATGTGTGAAAACATAAGCAAACCATAAGAAAAACCATCAACACAGACGACTAAACAATCACATGGTGTCTGCCAGGCTTTAAAGGAACCGGAGAAAATATAGACAGAGAAGGTTATTTAATAAGCAAACGCAGAGACAGCATGTATTGATGTTCTGTACCGAGTGCCGTGCTGCTATTATAAACATCTTCCACTGAGGATGACGCTTTGAGGCAGCTTGAATTAGCTTGTGGTCTGTAAGGGAAGGGTGGTGTTTGGAGAGATGATTCATCCTAAATCAAGATATAAGGAGCCAGAGCCCCAATACAAAAACATCATTTAGATAACAAACAAAGCATGCATCATGATGAATGCGATTCCGGCATAATGACGTGCAGCCCGCTGTGTATGGGCTTTATTGTCGTATGTTATTCCTCACTTTAACCCAATCATCCGCCTTTTATGTCTAATGTAATCTTTTTACCGAAGCAGAAGTGTTATCAGTGCTTACAAATCTGTAGCACTGCCAGACGTCCACATCCATTAATGCTGCGGAGTCGAGCGACACAGGCCCGAAGGGTAAAGTCAGGAAGGTGGAGGGAATGAGTGGAACACACAGACACAGACCACTAAAGACAAGTTGTAACTTGAGACACTGGAGACATAATCCAACTCAAGGTAGAAGCACCAGAACATCAGCTCGACAACACCGGAGGTTATTGCTTAAAGAGAAAACTGGATTTTTCTGCTTTATTGTTTGGATTATATTTCCATTCTCCTATGTTTAGTATAGCAAGATACAAACTCAGCTGATATGTGGGGTGAAATCCAGTTTCCTTCAGCTCCAGCTCCAAAGGGATTAATGCTATGTTTTGTGTCTTAAGGGGAAAAACTCACTTTCTCCTTCTATCTCTGATGGCTAAACATGGTAATAGTGACCAGACTTTGTCAGGGTAGATGCATGGAGGGGAAGATTTAAAGGCAAGATGCTTATCTAAAGAAGTGTGATATGACTTCCACTCTTCTGCAGGCCAGCGAGCAAGGCCAAAGGTTAAAGGGCATGGGAGTCTTGTATGTGGCGGGGGTGTTTGTGGAATGATCAGGCAGTATGAGTTCCCCCTAGGGATGTGAAGGGAACATGGTATAAATCCCCACAATCCTTTCAGGGGTCACAACAACAGTGGGGCAAGTAAAGTTAATTAAAACTGACACTGATAACCATCCCGACAAGGTGACATCTTCTTATGTGCATTACTTCAAATCCTCAATTCAATGTTAATATAATGAGAATAATAGTTAGATTTGTTTCTCTCATTATCCTCACAGCGCCTACAGCATTTCTCAGCTTAGTTATAGAGGAGACATGTTAAACACAATCTTTCACTAGACCTCAGTTAAAATACATTTGTTGCCTAAATCCTTTCATGGGACTAAGAATGCAAATCACTGTCTGAAGCATCACAGTCCTGAACTTTGCACAGCGAACATCCCTCTATTGTAGCGCTTAATTCACTAATCCAGGCAGCTTATGTTTGTCACGGCAACTTAGTATTCTATAAGGAGCCGCGGCTAGAATGGGTGGCTTCAGTTACTCCTGTCAGAGATGCAGAGGTTTGCTTGTTTTGAGTATGGAGATGACATACAGTATAATGTGGCCAGCAGGATTGGTTCCAGGGCATGGCCCATCAAGCTCAGAGAAAGATGATTTCAAAATGCATCATCAATAGGATAATGCAGCCACATTAACGCAACTTGGCAAGGCCCCTTTTATAGCTTGGTTAAAGCTGTATGAGTAATGATTGAGCATGATAAAGTACTCACTGCCTGTTCTTATCAGCTTGAGGTTTTGGCTAAAAGCCCGAGAGGTGGTGGGAGAAAGAGGTTTTGCTCCATGACCCTGTTCTTCCTTGAGATTGCAGTCAGGACTCACGGGACAAACCGTATGTATCAGCCAGAAACCTTCGGATTCTGGTTCTGTGGCAGCAAGGGCAACGAGCTGTGGTTGGCAGGACATATGCAGTTGTAGTATTCATGCACATACATGCACAAAAAGAAACTTGAAAGGGTTACTTAAACATGAGTCTCACACACATGCACGCACGCACACACACACACACAGATCTGGCAGTAATCCAGCAAGCACATTATCCACCCTTCTCAAGGTCAATGCCTTATCTAAAACTAGATCACATTTTTTGGGTGCTTTCTTTGCCCACGCTGCACCTTTTTACTGAGGTTGTTAAAAATAACTTGGTACTTTTTCTATACCCTTTATAGCAAACAAACAAACAGCAAAGGTCCCACACGTCCCACTGATTCCTCGTCTCTCGCACTGGCAGAGGAGTCAATGAATTGGCTGACAGAACATTACTCATCTGAGATAGTAGGCGGAAAGGTGAAGGCTCGTGTGCTTTTTGAGACCCTCTTTTAATCAGGAGAAAAGTCACTTTTACTAAGGTTGTTCTGGCCAAGACAGTCAGCAGCACAATTTAACAAGTTAAAGACGTGACTACATATGATGATGGTTTCAGTAGAGAGAGAGCACAAAAAGTGTGTGTGTGGGGGGGGGGGGGGGCAACTGGCCCACGT
>JAVDPK010016723.1:0-16699 GCA_034780415.1 Cichlasoma orientale
GTACCCTGTCGGGGGCCGGATGAAAAGCTCTGGCGGGCCGGATGTGGCCCGCGGGCCGCCAGTTGACGTTCCCTGCCTTATGGCTTACCTATACATGTCAATAACATGCACCTGCAAAAATGACATGACCAGGCAACATGATGACATATTATAGAAATCATAATTATGTTTTGTGGATATAAATGAGATATTATTATTGTTGTAAACAATAAAGATATGCTATGACATTTTTATGAGGTGTTATAGGTGCATAAATGCTAAAAACTGGGGATTTTAGGCCTTTTGTATGTGGTTGCTAGGCAAAATGATCACATTGTAACATTTCATATATGTAGATAAGAACTTTCAGGTCCTCAAGATGTGTAGTTTCTGTGTGCCAGGGTTGGTTGCTGAGGTCCTGACTGGGTAGGAGACAGACAGACAGGTTTGCTGTGTTATAGCAAGATAACGGCGGCGCTCTGCGGATCACACAAATGGAGCATTCAGTGATGAAAGTTTGTCACTGAAAGCTTGAAAGCTGACAAATCCATCACGAGATGCTTTTTGAAATTGATATTTCAGAGATCAAGAATTGCGGCATTTCATGACTAAGTAAGACAATACTTGACTTGAGTCTGCCAAAAATAATCAGGGTTCGTAACAAACAACAGTAAGCCACCGGAGTACTTTTAAATCCAAGGCGTGAATCAGGAATCTGTAACAGATTAGAATTTGAAGAGACGCCCAGGAGACAACCTGCCTGATTAGTTTCATTTCTCGCTGCAAAATCTTCTCCCTTACAAGTACATATGGCAAACATGGCTTCTTGGAGGATAAACACTGTCTTTTATGTGATAACAAAGACAAAACAGGCTTTAGAAATGGCCGGGAGACTTGGGCGGCTGGGCAGGGGCGTGTGTGTGCATCAGTGTGGTCTAGCAGCTGGGAAAAGCCTCCTCCTTGACCTTACGTGTCTGAAACCTGTTGCTGTACCCCTCGAGACAGAAAGACACATGGAGCGGGGCATATGGTATAACGTAAATATCACTCCTTTGTTTATCACCTGATTCTAATTAACTATGTCGTCATGTTTGCTTTATTCTTCTTTTGCTTTCCCCTCTTTTTTTCCTTAACTCGTTCTCTCGTGTTGTTGCTGCCTGGGTCCTGCAGTTTCCCTCAAATTCACTGTTTTTTTTTCTTTTTATGTATGTATGTCATGCCTCTGTAAGGTTGAGGTGCAGGATCAAACATAGAGCAAACACACACACAGTCTCCCTGTGCCCAGGTCTGCAGCACTCCTAATTTGTACATTGCATCCATCACTTTCAGCTCTCTGCCATCTGTTTCTATGTGTGTGCAACTTAATTTCTGAGTATGATGGAATCCACCAGAGTCCGTCCATCCCACTGTGTTTATTACTAAAAAGGCCCGCAATCCTCTTATTGTGCTCAGGAATCCTCGTTGTCTCAAACTCATGTAAAAAAAAAAAAAGTAAGTATGATGCATCAGTGGGAGATTCAGATTTCCTTTTCATCCTCCCAAGGCATCTAGTCTTTTGTTTATATGATTACTTGGGTGTTCTGTAAACGACATATCAAGTACAATTACTTTGAAATGTGTTCAAGACACTGATACCCCTCCTCTTTCCCCCTTTCGCCCTCCCTCATAAAGTTCAAGGGCTGGCATTCCTAGGCCAAAATGTCTTTATTATTCGGTGGTACAGCTTCAGAGATGTAAAACATCTCATTTAAGTCCATATTTGAACAAGGAAACCTGGATTGGAACTTGGATATCTGAGACAAATTTGTACACTTCTTCATTCAGAGAACCTGGAATCAAGTCTGCATATATAACACGTGTAGACCTCTTGGAAGAGCTTGATGTATTTTTATTGCAACTCTAACATGACTTAATGCGCTCTTGCCTTTACCCGTAATGCATAACGAGGCTCGACTTTAAAAGCGAGGCATTTATTCAAGACAGATGTTTCACACTGATTATAAACCTCAGTGATATCTCAGTTACTGTGTTCAGCGGCACCAAGCCACGCATCGTTTCTCCTATTTCTGCAGAGCGCCTGACATGTTTCTGAAATCTGTTTGCTGTGTCATTTTTTCAGTGTTGTACTTGGGTATGTTTGGTTAGAGTTTTGGTTTGTTGAGGCATGTGGTGAGGCTCAGTATGCGGTTTCTGTTTTGACTACATCGGGATCTATCGGACCTGTGTCGGACCTCAAATGAAACGTACACCATCGGCTTCACACGTTCACAGCTCCTCTGTTTGCTCAGAGAGTCTTGTGGCCGTGCTACCTGACCGCAGCAGCAGCTGTGAATATTTTACATCCTGGTGAGACGGAGGGAGAGAGAGGTTGCAAGCTCGGAAAGACGTGGGTTTGGAGGAGAGGTGAATAACTGAAAGAACCTCAGTCCTGGGGGCATTTACAGCAGCCGAGGGGGGGAGAGCCCGAGAAAGAAAGGGAGGAGGGGAGATGTTTGCTGAGAGGGCAGCAGTTTGAACGGGATGCCAAAGGGTGAGAGGAGAGGGGGTGAGCGGGTGAGAGGAAGGAGCTGCTAGAAAATTTGGAGCTGGAGAGCAGTGGTGAGGGGTATTTGCAGGCGTAAAGAGGACTGGGGGGGGCAAAGGGGCTTGGGGGCAATCATTGGAAGCAGTCCAAGGGAGTTCCTGGAACTCAGAAGGTAAACCAGGAGTTCTCCACCGCCCATGTTCAGCTCATTTCTTTCTTTCAACCTTTTAGTCCTCTAAACCTGAGCTACTCTGTCCTTATCAGCGCTGATTCAAAACAATATTTTGCAAATAAATGAATGAATTTACTTGGAATAGTGTGAAATGCATGACTTACTGTATTTTGAAAAAAACTCACAAACTTTGTAGCCTTTTGTTAATTGAAAACTGAATTGTTACCCTGTTTGTTTGAGACAGTTATTTAAAAGACAGAGAGGAAAAAGCAGACAAACTCAGTTACATGTTTTACGCTACAGTCACACTTGGAAAAAATAGCAGTTGGAGACCACGACATGACCAAAATTATTATGACTGTGTGCAACGAACTTAGGATTTCGTTGTCTCTGAAATGCTTGCTTCGAAGATGTGGACCTGGTCTGCGGCTGCTAGTTGTCAGTTGCCGTTTTCAAAGCAATTTTGTGTGAAGACGGCAACAAGACGGACTCAGGGCTCCAACATTCTTCTGCGCTGGTCCTACACATAACATATAGACAGCAGTAGCTGTTTACTCTCAACAGGTAGCAGGTAGTAGATAAAAGGCGACAGGTAGTCTGTCGCCTTTTATCAAGCTCCAGAGACACTTGATTGTGTTGAAAAGCTTTAAGTTAATAGGATAAATAACTGAAGTCTAAATTATAGAAGACAAAATTTGTGTAATTTCATCTGATTTGTAAATGTGATCCATAAACATCATCACATCATTAATTCACCCCTTTCTTGCTCCTTGACACAAACTCGCAGGTTCAGAGGTGACCTGTACCTGGATCGCAGCCTCAGCTCCAGCGTCTTAAAATCTCCTGAGGGCTTCAAGTTTCCTGCAACAGGTGGCTCAAACATTTGCCTTGGCCTGCACTGAGGTGAGGCCTCTGTATCTCAAATCGGAAGGCGTGAGGAGAGGTAGACGAAGGGAAAGACAGAAATAAAAAAAAATAAAAAAATAAACTTAAAGCCTGTCAGCAGAAGCAAGAAACATTTAGGAAAAATCATCTTGACACAAGAGTCCTAACATGTGAGTCATGCCAAGCAGAGTGTGTTTCATCTTAATGCGTTTGCTACATGAAGATAAAATCGAGAGTGTAAACATATATTTTGTAATTAATAGTCACGGCTTTGATAAACCTATGAAACATTTTCCAGAGCTTGAGCCAGAACAGGGCCAAATTATTCTCCTGTCCTCTTCTTTCATCCTCTAGATCGGCCTCACTTAATCCATTTTATTTCTACTTTCTCTGCTCTGCTTTACCTCTCCTCCCTTTTCCTCACCTTCACTCCCCCACCCCCTGCTCTCCAGAGGAATATGCCTGTAGCCCAAATGAAAATATATTTGTTGTTTTTGTTGGCCTTCTCTCCTCAAACTCCACTGGCGTGATTCAGCCTAAGACCCAGGGTCGCTGGAAGCAGCTATGGCAGCAGAAAGGCTCTATTAGTCCTTGATCACTGGCTGCCTGACAGCCGAGTCAACATGCAGGGCATTAGGGCCTGACATGGGATCAAATAAAGACTAATTTATTGGTTGGTTGTATACGGTAAAACCACATTAACCATTGCCTTTCCTGGGTTTTTTTTTTTTTTTGTTAATTTAATATGTTGAAATGATTAAGTGACATGATTACATAAACAAGAGGGAAATATTCAAACCGCGATTTTTGTTTCATACCTTTTCATAAACGCCTTTTAAAGGAAACAGTGAAAGTACCCATCAGTCTGTTCGGGAACTGTTACGCAACACCTGATACATAAGTATTTTATGTGAATATCATATTGGTTTAATTTAAGGGCAACGTTACTATCAACATTTTTTTTCTTCTACTGGAAAGCATTTGCTGATTTTGAAAAAGGGTTTAGTTGAATGTCATGTTTGGATTGCAGGGGGAAAGTTTGTGGCACGTAGCATCTGAAGCTGTTATGATAGAGAATGCCTTTAACATCTGCTATCGATTCATGTAAAAAAAAAAAAAAAGTGTCATTCAGAAGGTTTAAAATCACAATATCACTCACTTTGTTTTTCCCCGCACGGACCTCGAAACTGAACGTGGACTCGAGAAGTTTGTAGGATGTGTTTAATCCAATCTGACACCACAATACCAGACACTCACAACGCGATAATGGCAAACATATACAAGGTCTCTGTATTTCTAATGCTGTCTCTGTTCCTCATCATCTACTACATGAAACAAAGACCACAGTATTAAACATACAATTAGGTCAGTAATTTGTTGGACAAAGACAACATTTTTGTAGTTTTGCCTCCGTACACCACCAGAGAGGATTTTAAATCAGACAATCAAGATGATTGTCTTGATGATTAATTCCGGAGTTTAACAAAAGATTTAGCATTGTTACCCAGTCCCCCATCTTCAGAGGCTCAAACATAAGCAGACAAACTGACATAATTTTAAATATGAGGATTGTTGGAAATCGTTTTCAGTCAATGACTGCCTGAAGTGTAAACCCATGGACGTCACCAGATGCTGTGTTTCCTCACTCGAGATGCTCTGCCAGGCCTTTACTGCAGCCGCCTTCAGCTGCTGCTTGTTTCGGGGTCTCTGTCGTCAGTGTTGTACTTTTTTAAATGGAAAGCATGCTCTGTTGAGTTGAGATCAGGTGACTGACTTGGCCATTGAAGACAACAATAACTCTTGGGTTGCTTTTGCAGTATTCTTTGGGTCATTAACCTTTTGCACTGTGAAGCGCTGTCTGATCAGTTCTGCAGCATTTGGCTGAATCTGAGCTGAGAGTATGTCCCTGTACACCCTGCTACTTCTATCAGCAGTCACATCATCAATCAACTCTAGTGACTTGGTTCCACTGGCAGCAATGCATGTGCATGCCATAACATTGCTTCCATGATATCGTCACCCTCTTACAATAATGGCCCAAGTCATTCTATTCAGGTTTTTCAGGAAACACAAAAAACTGAACCAAACATTGAAAATATTATGATTTAGGCAATAATAAAGTTGTTTTTCTTAATCATGGAACTAATTCTTTCCACGTGTGCTTTAGCTGTCTTCTATGTACAGTACAATTCCTCCTTTTTTTTCTTGAAAAAAAAAGTTGCCAAAAGGCTTTGAAATGTCTACATCTAGTGAAATGGACATTAAGTTGGTAGCAATGTGGTGAGGTGGAATGGGCCAACATCTGCTGTAAAAAGTAAAACAGTCCATGCCATGAATCTATTTATTTAAATCTGGATAATTAGAACTTGTCTGATGATCCAATATTTCCAGCATTTATGTATTCTCCAAAAATGGTATCTCACATTGTACTTTGATGCAGTAAAAATATTAGGGGGCTTGATATTCAAACATTTTGTTTCCCTTCTGACTTTCCTCCCTTTACTCAGCATCCCAGCAAAATGCTTCTGTCCTAATGTTATACACAATAATTTTTCTCTCAGCTTTTGAGCAAAACATCAAGAAAATATAAGTCTGAATATACAATTACCTAATGGCACCTATGTAATCCAATCCCACAATATATAATCCCTCACAAACTGTGCTAAAAATTACATAATGTACTTGAAAACCTGTGGCTGTGAGAGTGGGAGTTAAGTGATTTCTTTTTTTAGTTTGTTCTCAATTACTCCCTCCTTAGCTAAGCTCACTTTGGCTGTTGCTACAATTGAGCTCATTCTTGGAGGCTCCTGAATATTTTCATGGCACACGAGCCAAGAAAATCAACACGTTTGGAAAAAAAGAGAGTCCAGTACGCTCTTGAAACCTGTCATACATGATCATTTACACGGGCTGTTGGGTCCAAGTGTCCCCTTGAACCAGGATCCAGTTTGATGGTTTGTCTCAGTTGGGTTTAGAGTCAGAATAAAAATAGTTTGATGTGAAACAGTGTTAGATGGTTTATTAGAAGTATGAATATTACTATTGGCTGCCCAATTTCAGGTGTTTGGATGGCATAATGAAGCCAAATTTTTGCGCTTAAAGAAAAATAAACAGGTGAAGATGTTATTTAATCTATTTGCCCTCAGTTCACTTCAGCACAGTGCCACTGTCATCAGTGGGAAGGGACCGAGTAGAGCAAGTAGTGCATAAGTAGAAGGGAGAAAGGGAGAAGAAAAGATGGCTTTACTTGCAGAAAAGCCTACAATAGGTGTTAATTCATAGGTGTTATTACTGTAAATCACACAGGCCTAGAGACGAAGCTGGTAAGAAAAAATTTTATCCCCCGACTGTTTGGCAAGTGGTTGCGGGAGGTTGGAGGCTGTTTGTAGAGGAAATTGGTCACAAAGAGGATGCTGGACCAAAAACCTTCTTGTGATTGCTGTGGTCACTAGCAGTTTGCATGGAGGATGCCAACTTGTCTGTAAACACTTGCCAACTACTTGCCGAGCCGTAGCAAAACTGTCAAAAGTGTAATCCAAACCGGAAATGGAGTAAAGATTACACCTTTTGAGATGTGTTGTTTGCAACAGTAAGGCAAAAAAATTTCAGTTTCCTGTTTGCGTTGCACTTTTTCACGTTTCACTGCTGCTCAGTGGTTAACAAGTGTTTACAGACAAGCGTCTGTTTTCCATGGAAACTACAGATGACCATGGCAATAAGCCTGATGGCAGCAAAGCGAGCAGCACTAGGAGGGCAGGCTTTTATCCTCAATTCATTTCAAATTCAATTAGTTGATCCTAAGGAAAAACAGAGTGGTTGTTTTGAGGTTTTCCTCTTTTGCCCTTCAAACATGATTAATCAACAGTGCTCGACAAACTGCATTTGTTGTCAGTTTACTTGAGAGGGCAGTTTGCTGCCATTTCAGACCAGACTGAAAAGTAACTTTACCAACATTTCTTATGTCATATTCAGATCTTAATGGATATTCGTGCATTTTTTTAAATCCACCCATCCATCCATCTTCTGCTTATCCAGACTGGGTTGCAGGGGCAGCAGTGTAAAAAGAAAAGCTCAGACCTCCCTCTCCCCAAGCCACCTCCTCCAGCTCATCCAGGGGAACACAGAGGCATTCCCAGGCTAGCCAAGATATCTCTCCAATGTGGGTTGGGTTGTACTGGGTTACTCTCGGACCCCCTCCCAGTAGGACGCGCCTGTAACACTTTGCCCAGGAGGCGCCCGGGAGGTTTGCTAGTCAGATACCCGAACCACCTCAACTGCCTCCTTTCAATGTGGCGTAGCAGCGGCTCTATTCTAAGTCTCTCCCAAATGACTGCACTCTTCACTCGATCTCTAAGTCAGAGCCCAGCCACGCTTCGAAGGAAATTCATTTCCACCACAATCCTTGTGTCATTCTTCTGGTCGCTACTCAGAGCTCATGACTATAGCTGAGGATAGGGACGTAGATCAACTGGCAAATCAATAGCCTCTCTTTCTCGCTCGACTCTTCATTAAAAGAGACCGATAAAGAGTCTGCAATTTTTTTTTAAATTTCATTTAATTTCTTTAAAATTCTTCAAAGTTTGGAATCAGATTAGTTATTCAGTGACCATAATTATATGATCTGTTACAACACAAACCACCACCGCAAGGCCAAATGGCCAGGGTTAAGCCTTGAGTTAACTTGTAAATCCACTAATGTCACATAGTTAAGTGGAACATGGCCCTGAGAAAATAATTTCATCCATTTATCTCCCTCCAGCTTCAAAATAAAACAATGCCAACCAAAAATGTCCCTGCTGGGCCTCACAGAAGGCTAATCATGGAGAAGATGAGCTCTGTGATGGTTTGGTTGTGGCGTGTTTGAGTGCACACATGTGCGCATATGAATGATGTGGCCTCACCAGTGCAGAGCACACAGGAACCTTGATGAGGTTTTCAGCGATGCACTTAGCCTTTCAGCACAGTAGAAGATGTCTCATTGATGTCATAGTTTGCACATGCTCCATGCTAGTGCATCCCTGCATCATCTCAGCTATGCAAAGATCCCACAGACTGTCTACACTACAAATTACAATAGGCTAATCAAAAGAAGCCTATGAATTATAAAGAAACCACAGCCATCTTTGTGTAGATGATACATGCATTGTATTGTAACGCTACACTTTGACTTTCTTGCAGCTTTTTCTTTGCGTGCATCAAAAGCTGATTTGCACCTAATTGTTACAAATCTCTAATTAATTTATACTGGAGCAACACAAGGAGAGAACAAGATAGTGCAGCTGATGCTTAGTTTTACTGGCAAATTATAGCATTACGGTAAAGGTGCTGTGATGATGTCTCAATGGTACCGTGAGTGTACATAGTTAAAAAAAAATCGTGGCAAATGTGAAACACATGTTGGCTCCATATGAAAGCAATAAACAGCTTCTGGCCCCATGTCCCCAATCCCAGCCATCATACAGGGCGTCCAACGATGAGTGTCCAACAAACATTTATAATATTTAATTATTTAGTATGGTGCTTTCCAGCCCTTTAGGTTATACGAGACTCAATCGTTCACTGCTAATCACACATTTTGAAATCCTAACCAAAGTCATGTGTAACAGTTTAGTGTGATCTGAGTAATGAGTTCAGTTTTTCTTGTGATATGACTATAGTGAGGTTTTTATACCATCATTCTTACTATGTCATAACAGTTTTCCTACATTAACAGCAGTCAGACATTAGCCTTTCTAAAAAAGTGACAATTCAGGTGACTTCACCATAGCTGGTGTGTTCGCGGACAGCTATATTGTGCTTTTGACTGGCTAATGCCCTCGAGGTGTCGCCTTCATCTCGCACCCTGATTCACACAGACACACAAATCATTACTGCCACAGCTTTAACAAATAAAAACCCTTTCACGCTACATTCTAGCCCATATTTTTCTAGGAACTGTGGACAATAGCACCAGACATTAACTTCAAAACTAAAGCTTAAAACAAAAGGAAAAGCCCTTCCTGAAAGGTTTGGCTTTATTAGTCTGTCAGAAATGATGACCAGCTAATAGGAACCACAGTCACTGGAGACTTTGCGGCCTGAGTCTGGTGCAGTCGGCCTTTCAGACTTTTTTCCTGCGGCCAAAACAGTGGTTATGGCAGAACAAGACTAGGAGGGGCAACCACAATGTCACTCACAGCACTGTGCCCAGACTCTGTGCGGGTACATGGGTGAGCGTGTGCAAAAAAAAATACACTTCTATGTGTTCTAAAATTGTGCATTTACAGCATGTGTGCATTTTTATCTCTAATCCATCACCTCAAGTTGCAGTGGGACAACTAACCACCCGCTTTTTGTTGTCACTTCACGGTGCAATAACAGTGGTGGTTTAGATTGGCATTCTTGTCTGTCCCCTCCGGTCACCTTCAGTTCCAGATGCAAGATAGCTTGTGACTCTGGTGGCGTCTGCTGGGGACCTCCAGCAGCTTAAAGTGTTTTGAGTGTGCAGCTGCTGAATTTGGCGGGAAGTGTAATTTTGCTGGAATTAGTTAACCTCTGTTGCGCATGTGTCAGAGTCGATTTTATCGAAAACTTGTGTGTGTGTTTGTGTGTGTGTCCTATAAAGGATGTACGACTATTTCATAAAGGGTTCCTAAATACTGCGCTGCTGCCGGCTGTTTGTTTAGAGAGAAAACAAGCCGAATGGGAGAGAGGAAAGAGACTCTTCAATTTCCTTATCTCTGATTCTCTCTGGTAACTGTCCAATATCCTTAGTGTCTTAGAGAGAGAGTGTGTGAGCGTGTGTGTGTGTGTGTGTGTGTGTGTGTGTGAGCGCGCGTCTGTGTGTGTGTGTGCGTGCTCCTTCTCCTGCAGAGTCCAGTCTGTGCAACCTGCGTTCACAAGCAGACTCCTTTACTTGGCTTTCCATCATAACAACCTCCATATGGTAGGCGCTACAGTATTGAACTTTTCTTTTCTCGCATGAAATGCATCAGAAAGCTGATGATGACATCCTGACCTTACATCACACACAGTTATTATATCATATATACCTATACAGTTATATCCTGTCAATTATTTGAAAATGTACAAGAAACTAGAAAGAGATACCACTGCACACAATTAGCATTCAAAACACACAAAGGATGTTCACTTACAGTCAAGTAGTGCTTGCTGGTTCCACTTCCATGTGTCTCTGGGAAGGCGGGTCTATCCCCACTAATCCAGCCATCCTAACATATATGTGTATAATTAAATGACTTTCATCTGCAAGGCACTTTAGTGAGCTGAGATAAAAGAAGTTTTTTTTAGCTGGCATAACAAAAAAATTATCCTCTCTTAAAAATCAACATGAATATAAAAGTCCATCCATCCGTCCATCTTTTTCCACTTATCTGGAACCGGGTTGCGGGGTGGGGGGCACAGCCTAAGCAGAGAAACCCAGACCTCCTTCTCCCCAGCCGTCTCCCTCCAGCTTATCTTGGGGAACACCGATGTGTTCCCGGGCCAGTCGAGAGAATTTATCTCTTCAGCGTGTCCTGGTTCAGCTCCTGGGCCTCGTCCTGGTAGGACATGCCTGAAACACTTCACCCAGGAGGCATCCTAGTCAGATGCCCAAACCACCTCAACTGGCTCCTTTCGATGTGGAGGAGTAGCGGCTCTGCTTTGAGCCCCTCTCGGATCACTGCACGATTCACCCTGTCTCTAAGGGAGAGGCCAGCTTCCCTTCCGAGAAAGCTTATTTCTGCTGCATGCATAACTCATTGTTATTTTTATTTAACTGTATTTTACCAGAACATCCCAGTAAGGTTGGAAACTTCATTGGAAAAGAATACCCTGTCAAGCAAACTGAAGGAGACCTGTTAAATTTGCTTCCGCAACTAAACCACGAGGAGATACGACACACATAATTAACATTCAAAACACACAAACACACGTAGTGAACATTCACATACAGTCAAAGAGACATTTAACAAGCAGCACTTGCAGGTTCCATTTCCATGTGCCTTTGAGAGGGCAGATCCATCCCCATTAAACATGTCATGAAAAGCCAGCATTGAGATTGTGAAATCAACATCCCACAGGCTAAAATATTTGAAAGTTATACCTAACATTATACCTCATTAACAGCAGGTTACTGAGCAACCATCCTAAAATTTGAGTCTGTGTCCATTCAACAAAATGTTAAAATTTAAATAAATGGTCTGCCACCAACAGTGACATTTGTGAGCTGAATGTCACCGCTCACCACAAGGGTCGCAGTTAGTTCAGAGACGTAGGTAATAATGGTGGGACAGAGAAACGAACACGGTGGAAGCTACTGGACTTATGAAACTACAGCTGGAAATTCAAAATAAATAAGTAAATATATTAAAAAATGTGTTGGCAAGGTTTATGCAGAGGAAATTGTTGTTCAACTTGTTCAAAGCTTCAGTTTCATATGGTGTACCAGATGGCAGTTTGTCTCTGAATATGGAGAGAAATCCCCATTACTAGGTTTCATTTTAGCTTAGACACGGCACCATGAATAAGATTGTATATAAAACATGATACATAGTATGCATCTGATCTAAAAGCAATGTGACGCAAGTTTAAAACGCTCACATTTCCAGTTCCCATTTTCTCCTTCGTCCGATCTTCTAGTCATCTTTTGTATACTCTACTTTTCTAATCAGCTTCCTGTCTTGCTCATCCTGCTCTGCTGGCAGCTGCCCTTGCCCTGACATCTTACTGGCGCTCTCCTTCTTTCTGTCTCCTGTTGTTTTACTAGCAAAGCTCTTCTAGCCAGATGTACTCTATATTCAGAGTTTATCTTACCTTGGCTTTAAAACTCTGGTCTATATGAGTCAGGGACTGAGAAAAGACTTCAAAAGAAGATGAGGCACCTCAGGGAGAGAAGGACATGGAGAAAGAGGCAAAGGCTGAATACTTAAGGATGATATGTTGTTTTTTTTAGTGTGCATTTACTTGCTGCACTGATACTACTTGCCAAAATTATCAAGAAACTGTAAACTCACCCTCCTTTTTAAACATACTGTACAACCTACAGTATATTTTCAAACTAGAACACATTATTTTAAGTACCTAATAAAAGTGCTACTCTTGATGTCTTTATTGATGCTTTTCAATAAAGACATCAAGAGTAGCACTCGTGCTGTACTTACTAATTCCATAACCATTTAGTGTACTGTTCACTTACCGCTTTATTAGGTACACCTGTTCAACTACACATTGACCCAAGTATCAAATCAATCACATACTGTAGTAGAAATTCAATTTAATTATTTAGACATGGTCAAGACAACCTGAGCATCAGAATGAGGAAGAAAGGTGATGAAAGTGACTGTGAATGCAGAGTGATTGTTAGTGCCAGACGGACTGGTCTCTGTATTTCAGAAACTGCTGATCTACTAGGATTTCCTCACAAAATCATCTCTGGAGTTCACAGAGACTGTTCTGAGAAAGAGAAAATCATACAAAATAAATACAGAGAGCAGCAGATCAAGGCAAAAAGTACCTCGTTGATGGCAAAAGGTCAAAGCACTGCTTCAAGCTGCTAGGAAGGCAATAGTAACTCAAATAACCACCAGTTACAACCAATTTGCCCCTTAGCAACAATTGAGCATTGTTGAAACACCACAGCCTACCTGAGTATTGTTGCTGACCATGTCCATCCCTTTATGACCACAGTGTATCCATCTTTTGATGGCTGCTTCCAGCAGGATAACGCACCATGTCATGAAGCTCAAATCATCTCAAACTGGTTTCTTGAACATGGCAGTGAGTTCACTGCACTCAAATGGCCTCCACAGTCAACAAATCTCAATCCAATGGAGCATATTTGGGATGTGGTGGAACAGATTCCCACCGTGGATGTGCAGCTAACAATCAGCTGCAACTGTGTGATGCTATCATGTCAATATGGTCCAAAATCTCTGAAGAATGCTCCCAGCACCTTGTTGAATCTATGCCCTGAATAATTAAGGCTGTTCTGAAGGCAAAAGGGGGTCCAACCCAGTACTAGCAAGGTGGACCTAAGAAAGTGGTGATGAGTGTATATTACTGCTGCTGCTGCCAAGTTCTTAACAAGTTCAGGGTTGGGCTCTACAGCAGATGTTCACTTTACATTTGGTAGAATGAACCATGAAAGTTTCAAGCTCCTTTCTTACCACATGCAGTGTGTTACATCACAGTTTAGTCTGGGCTGCAGTTGGCTCGGGCCAGTTCCCAGGATTTCCAAGCATGACGCAATGCAGTGTAAATAAATAACACATTTAAAAATGGTTTCCATGAATGATAACAATGAAATAATTATTTTTGAGCTGATTAGGAAGATACTGACAGCAGAGACTGAAAATGGTACTTATTGGTTAAGAGGAGCTGATCCACTTCTACACATCCAATAATTGGCAAAGTATATTTAAAGTCTGCTTTAGCCTTAATACAGTTGCTGTACATCAGTAAGCTCCTTTTCAGTTAAAGTCTATGCTGTTCTGTGTTTACGCCGTGCATCAGCAGCAGTGCACTGGTTCCTAGCAGGATAGCTAACATAGCATGGGGGAAGCTAACGGTAAAGGTTCGATAGTTTGGAAGCATTTAATAAGTTGAGCTCAAGCTCACACTTATGCTGAGTGTGACACTTGCTGGGAGGCTTTATTGCAATATTACTGCAAAAATAACATGTTGCCATCAATTCGATTAATATTATTTCTCCAGTGATGTCCTGTCAGAGCAAGCAAGGCAAGCAGTACTTTCCCTGTGAAATTTTAAAACAGACATGAATTAAAACCTACCACCCAAAGCCAGGCTATTGGTATCGGATTGAAACTGAAAGAAGTTGGATTAATGAATCTCTAATGTGATTAAGTTAATTTTATATTTGTTGAAAGTGATACTGCTTGGTGCTGCTCTCCACACCTGTTATCATTAATGTATGCACATTTAATGGGCAAGAATAGAACCACATTGTCAAATATAAATTACTGCAGATAAAAATAACAATCTTACTTTGTTTATGGTGATGGCAACTGAACTATATAATGACAATGAACCAGCACTAGGGCTGGGAAATATGGGCCAAAAAAAAAAAAAGTTTCACTGCAGTACTTCACAAACAGATGTACTGTATAAGGGCAGCTAGAGAAAAATTTCAGGCTGTGTTATTTACAGTGCAGGAGGTACCCTCCGGGGGGTTTCCACCTTTGAATTGTTTGTGGCCACAAACCTTGAGGTGTGTTTGACCTATAATTAAACAAAGCTGGGCGAATGAAATGTCCAACCACTGCCGCACCACTGAAGCTCCCCACAGGGTTCTGATGTGGTCTTCCTCCTAATTCCTGTTTGAACACAAGCTTAAAGTTGTTCAAGTGAAATGGAAGCAGAGCTGAAAATGGGAGTAACAGATGAATATACCAGTGACAGTTGCAGCTTTGTTAATGCTCTCCAGCACAACTGCTTGGCACACTGCTGTGCAAAATGTTATTGTATGGATTAAGTGTGGAATTTTGGTGCATTTTATGTGCAAGATTGAATATTTTATAATCAGTTTAACACTAAATGCTGATTGGCTGCTGGAGGATATGGTACATTTGAAAATGTGTGGAGAGGTTCTTGTACGTTTAAACTCATAGGCTTGTATACTCATTCACACACAAGACATCCATCTGCAGAAAGCATCGCCTTGAGTACACAAATACTCAAATTGCAGCTGCGTGTACAGTAGAAAATTATATTTTACAACACATTCATCCTTGTGAATAATGAGGGTTCGGGGCCTGATTAAGTATCGTTTTCAACCTTTGAAATCCAGCTCCTTTTTAGTGCACCAAGCAACACACACACACACACACACACACACACACACACACACACACACACACACTAAGGCTGACTGTAATAGGTACACGTGGATGTCTGTTGGCAGAATATGACAGCGATAATATGCAAATCTAGAGAACCATCTGGTCGGTGCAATGCTTAACGCCAATTGATAGAGGCCAAGAATTTTTTTCTGATTAAAATTCATCTCATGTTTCCATTTCTGTCCGAGTACCTGTGTGAGTTTAAATGAAACCTTAGGTTGGTTATCAAGAAAAGGCTTTATAGATGTAGGCCTGGAATTAAACGGAGGGTAAAAGAACGGAAAGCAAGAATTTATTGAAATTGGAGGAGGGTAAATGTGTGATTCTGGCAAAGCTGCTGTCGTGTTTAAGGAAGATAAATATTCTAGTGTGTAGTAAACTGCACCACAACCATGGTTTCTAATGTGAATGATATACAGCTGCATCTTCAATTCGTACCCAGCACAAAAACCAAATGACAAAATCAATAGGAAATTGTGTACAGGGACTAGAAAGAGAGAGCATATTTCTCCAATACTGGCTTCTCGTCATTGGCTCCCTGTTAAATCCAGAATTGAATTTAAAATCCATCTCTTCACATACAGTACAAGGTCTTGAATAATCAAGTCCCATCTTATGTTCAAGACCTCCTAGTACCATATAACCCCAATATAGCACTTCACTCGCAAACTGCTGGCTTACTTGTGGTTTCTAAGGTAATTAAATGTGGAGTGGGAGGCAGAGCCTTCAGCTTTCAGGGGCCTCTTCTATGGAACCAGCTCCCAGTTTGGATTCAGGAGACAGACACCCTCTCTATTTTTAAGATTAGTCTTAAAACTTTTCTTTTTGATCAAGCTTATAGTTAGGGCTGGATCAGGTAACCCTGAACCTCTCTTTTAGTTATGCTGCAATAGGCCTAGGCTGCTGGTGGGTTCCCATGATGCACTGAGTGTTTCCTCTTTACAGTCTCTGTTTATGCACCACTCTACATTTAATCATAAGTTATTAATCTCTGACTCTCTTCCAAAGAATATCTTTTGTTCTGTCTCCCTCTCCTCACCCCCAACCGGTCACAGCAGATGACTGCGTCTCCCTGAGCCTGATTCTACTGGAGGGTTCTTCCTGTTAAAAGGGAGTTTTTCCTCCCCACTGTTGCCAAGTGCTCACTTATAGGGGGTCATTTTAATTGTTGGGCTTTTCTCTGTGATTATTGTAGGGTCTATATATATATATATATATATATAAGCTCTAAGCACAAGATCGATAGAGGCCGGGGTCTACCACACCAGGCAAGACCCCAGGTGCAGGCTGTGCGGAAGT